>PVJS01008531.1:0-25257 GCA_004027185.1 Glis glis
TGTGTGTGTGTGTGTGTGTGTGTGTGTGTGTGTGTGTGTGTGTGTGTGTGTGTGTGTGTGTGTTACTGGGATTGAACCCAGAGACATTCTACCTCCTAGCTACACCCTCACTCAGCCTTATTTATTTATTTATTTATTTATTTTTAATTTTGAAACAGGGTCTTACATTAAGTTGCTGAGGCTGGCCTCGAACCTGCAATCCTCCCATCTCAGCCTCTCAAGTACTGAGATTACAGGCCTGAATCATCAAACCTGGCTAATTTGCTGTTAAATTTTGGTAAAGATATATATCAGACAAATTCCCTGTCATCTTAAAATTAAAAGCTTGCCCTGTCTCCAGAGAGATGCCTGAAGATAGAAATTCTTCTCAAATGAAATTTGGGGTCCACTATAATTCTAATCAAAATTCTAGTGAGATTTCTATTGATTAATAAAAGGATAAAAAAAACTAGAAAAACTGAAAATTAATAGTAATAGGGAGGTACATGTAATTCTCATTGTTAAAAGACTTATATAGGTGCAATAATTAAAAGTATTTATATATGACTGTATAATAATCTAATAAATGAACCAAGGGGGAAGAAAAGGCAAAGACAGATCTTACTCTATGTAGGAATGTTATATCATAAAGGTCACATTACCGACCAATGGAGCAAAAAGAAATGACAAAGTTTTGGTAGCAATGATAAGTTAATTGAAAAGTTAGTAATAAAATTAAAGCTTTACTATGGAGAAATTGGGATACAAGAGGGATTCCAAATAAAGGAGGAGAAAGCCCAGTGGAGTGATGGAGGGGGCCTAGGGGAAAGAGGTGGGGAGGGAGGGAGACTTGATGGAGGAAATACTTCAATTGACACTATGTGCATAGATGAAATTATCACTGCTAATCTCAATATCATATATGGGAAAGGGGAGGGAGTGGGGTGGGATCCAGGGGGAAGCTCACCAAGTGCCGTGTGCATGTATGTCCCTAAAAAGAGCAGGGCATGGTGGCACATACCTGTAATCCCAATACTTGAGGCTGAGACAGGAAGATCATGGGCTAGAATCCAGCCTCAGCAACTTGGTGAGGCTCTTAGCAAACTAGTGAGACTCTGTTTCCAAATAAAAAATAGAATAGGGCTGGGGATATAGCCTGGAGGTAGAATATACCTGAGTTCAATCTCCTGTATAAGAAAGAGAGAGAGAGAGAGAGAGAGAGAGAGAGAGAAAGAAAGAAAGAGAGAGATGGAAGGAAGGAAGGAAGGAAGGAAGGAAGGAAGGAAGAGAAAATTAAAGCTTCATCAGAAATCTTTCACTAAGCCGGGCGTGGTGGCGCTTGTAATCCCAGTACTTTGGGAGGCAGAGACCCAAGGATCCAGGTTCGCGGCCAGCCTCAGCTCTCTCTCTCTCTCTTTCTCTCTCCCTGTCTCTCTCTCTCTCTCTCTCTCTCTCTCTCTCTCTCTCTCTCTCCTTAGTGAGGCTCTCCGCAACTTCGTGAGACCCGGTTTCAAAATAAAGTATAAAAAATAGGGCCGGGGGCATAGCGCGGAGGTAGAACGCCCCTCCGTTCAATCCCCGGTACCACAAAAAAAAAAAAGAAAGAAATCTTTCACTAAAATTTCCTCTCAGTACTAAGGAGTTAATTGCATATATGAAACCATAAAAATAATTAAGGGAACATAGGTTAGTGTTTACTTATCTCTGGATAGGGAAGTTTTTCCAAAGGGGTAAAAGTCAACAGAAGAAACCCAGAAAGTAGAGACAGATTCAAATACATAGGATTTCTAAGTAGCTTTGTCAAAGCTTATAAATTAGAGAGAGAAGAAGGGAGAAATCTAAGCAAGTGATTAAGCTGAAAACTGGAGCTAATACTGAAGAATACAAAGCAAACAGAGGTGATGCTTGCCACAGACATTGAGAAGCAGGCACAGATTTGATGAATCTCAAAGAACCGCTATGATACAACCATAATCACACCTTCCAAAGCACTGGATTTTTATCTTTTTAAAAATTTTTAAAATAGCCTTTACTGAAATAACTGCAGTAACATGAAATCTCCCACATGTGAAAGGTGAGCTGTGTTTAGTAAAGATTTAATCCCTATTCATCTGGTACCATTCTGTCCTAACAGTTGGTCCAGCTTTCGATTCCTTTGCTGATCTGTTTTAAAGTGGCACTTAGTCTCATGCCTTTCTCCTCATTTTAAGTTAGAGTAGCTTCCTGAGTTGCCTGACTCAAGAACACCAGAGCTTTGTCTTACACCAAATCCTCTTTTCTTCTACTCTAATTGGAAACGCTAACTCGCTTATCAAATTGTGTTTTGTATATATGCTTTCTCCTACCTAATTAGGTAACAGATTACTTTTGTCCAACTCTTCCTGGAAGTACAAAGAAATCTATAAAGAGATTAGGAGGAGCATCTCCTTGCCAGCAGAAGGGATTTCCCAAACCGCTTTTTCCAGCTTCGACTTCTGTCTCAATTTGCCTATCTCTATTTTATTGCTTCAACCCAATTATGCCATATTTCCTGAATCCTAAGAAACACTTTACTTTTTATCCTTTAATATTGCTTAAATTGGACTTTTAAGTGAATTTGCCAAAGTTATTACCTGGCACTCATCTTAGTAGTAATTCAGTAGTCTTTTCAATAATGACTATGGTTTCTCTTCTATATAAGACTTATAAAATATAACGCATCATTTAATAAAAATTAATTTCTCAAAGGAAGAATTTCTTACACATGGCAAAAATAAATACAATATGTAAAAACAAAAACAAACACCAAACAACAACAACAAAAAAAAAACCTCGTGTTAAATTTCTTTATTTAGACCAAGCTTTCTATGTGCTCTTGGTGCCAAATCAGACCCAATTTTGATACAGTCTGATTCGGCCTTCTAACCACAACTGGCCCCTCAATTTTAAGACTTTAAGGTTCTCTTATGGATAGAGCTTCATAAGTTATTTACATTGCCTTGCCTGAATTCTTTTCCCAGATTTTTGCCTGAGAAAGTTTCTAAAAAAGAGTCATATTAGACTCTGTGAGGCAAGATACGAACAAGTATGATTTACTTATCACCATTTGAGATAAGTTGGGGAAATAGAGACAGGAAAATTGTAGGGACTTGTCTACAAGCATCTCCTTTGTCCAAGAAAGGAATGGAAATCGAGCGGTGTCTTCAGACTTATAATTCTGTGCTCTTTCTTCCAGACAATCTCTGTCTGGCTCTGCAGCAAGCTCTTGAATGCAGAGTGTACCAGAGAGACAAAGGGGGGTGGTTGTATTTTGCACATCATTTGAGAAACACTTTCTGCATTGGCCTGTCCTGAATAGAGAAGAGAAATGGGGAAGAGGACTGGATGGGGCTGTTCTCTGTGTGGTCCAGAGACCTTTACTACAGGAAGTGGGCCTTCCGGCCACAGTTATACCAGGAGACTTTTCTTCCCCTTATAGTAAAACCCTGTTTATAAATATACACGCACCCATACACAAACATATACATCCCTCAAATGTCCCGAGCAGTTCTGTTTCCACAGAGATAAATACAGAAAGAAGAATGACAGAGACAGATGGATATAGAAATACTTTTAATTTTTTAAGAAAACATTTGCCCTCTTCAGGGAGAAACAGTCAATTCCAAGGGAAAGGAAACCTGTACTTAGGCTCAACTTCCTCAGGATTAATTATTACCATATTTGAAATCCAAATGACTTGACCCGTCATTACTGGATAAGTGTAGGTCGGAGAATAAATATCCACTGTGTCCACAATAAGACAGGTATCCTCACCAAGTTCAAAGTCCCCTGGATTTTACCACACACACACACACACACACACACACACACACACACACACATGCAGGCCATCTTTAGGTTGTGATGATGACCAAAAGTTGGATATATTCTGGAAGCCCAAGAAGGCAGCCAGGATAACCTCAGGCTAATTAGCAGAAACCACAGGTAGAACCAACTGCTGGGCCATTCACGTAACCAATCCTTGAGCCAGATGCCACTTTTGGAAAAACATACCTCAGGGCTCCTCATTGAAATTCCATCTCTGGGCTTATAAAGAGCGTACTGTGTGAGCTACGCAGGCCTGGCTTGGGGCACTCAGGGCCATTCTGAGATAGAACAAGAAGCTCTGCTCTGTGTTCCCAGTGACCACTCATTTTAAACAGCTGGTTCAGTGGGCCTGGGAATCCAGCACAGCCCCAGCTGGCGGGGAGGTTTATACACATCCCATGATTCTTAGCCCCTCTGTGCTCTGATTTGTGGTCCAGGAAAAAAGATCAGACGGGTATAAAATCTCATATGAAGTAAATGAACCAAGAAGTGTTTTATCAATAAAATTTCATTTACACCTCCCATGCATATCGCTCAAATGACAAAAGTGCATGAACACTTCACATCTTCTTTAGAACATATGTCTTTTTTCTATTAATAAACAGAGTAGGGACCTCAAACACTTGTGTACTTAATATGTGTTATTTGAAGATGGTGGCATTTGTTGATTTGGATTCATGCACTTGGCTTACAAAAGGTTCTCTTTACGCCATCTGACTTAATGTGACTTCAAATCAATGGTCAATCTTTCTCATGAAGGAAACATTCAATGATTTAAATGGATCTTATAACAATCTGGTGCCACACGCGTTGGCATTCAGTGTTTTTAATACTTGCAAGGTCATAATTCAATCTTAGTACACTTTCTCCTATTTTGAGCATATCGCTACAGAAGAATGTATTCAGGAGAGTGACTTTTGGCCACAAAACTAAACAGATCAGATCACAGAAGAGCAATTGATTACAAACACTTTATAGATCAGAACAACAACAACAAAATGTAGAGCATATACCAATTGGTATATGTCTTTCCAGGACTGGAGAAAGAAGCATATAAAAATCAAAATGCAAACAAAGTAAACAGCAGAAAGGTTAATAACGTAATTTTATGGCTTCTAAAAGATTGGCAGGAATGGCAGCGTGTCTCAAATACTTTCAATTTTCTAGGACACATTTCCTATTCTTATTATCCCTTTATATCTGTATTAACTTTTCCATCTGTGTTAGTGAGCTTTCCATCACTATAAAAAAAATACCTGGGATAATCAACTTATAAAGAGAAATGTTTACTTTGGCTTACCATTTTGGAGATTCCAGTTCATGGCCAGCTGGTCCCATTGCTTTGGCTCTGTGGTGAGGCAGCACCTCATGACCAGACTGTATAGTAAAAACAAAACTGCTTACCTCACGTCCAAGAAGCAAAAGAGAGAATGAGAGGAACGGGCCAGGGACCCACAATCCCCTTTGAGGTCACACTCCCAATGACCTAACGACCTCCCACATTCTAAAGGGTCTACCATTTCCTAATGGCATCACCTTGGGGGTCAAGACTAATATATGGGCCTTTGGAAGACATTAAAGACTCAAACTATAGTGCTATCTACCCATATTCTTCATTTTCTGCATGATATCCTAAATTCTTTCATCACTATATCATGATTTCTTATTTTTCCATTCAAAATTGTCTATAGCCCATAGACAACACAATCCACTAAGATGTCATTACAGTAAAGTAACATGTCCTAATACACTGGTAGGAAGTACATACTCAGGGTTATTAGAACAAATATGAGTTCATCAAGCAGCCTTTTCCTCTTCAGTGCCTTTGCCCATATTGGACCCCACACTTGTGGCATCTGCATATCTTGATGATTCAAGAGACTGCACAACTTACAAGGCATGAAGTAGAAACAAGAAAATGGACAAAAATTAAATGTGTTGATTTAAAACTTACAGAGAGAAGAAAAATAAGGAAATGTCACAATCAAGGCAAGTAAAAGGATGGAGAAATTTCTATGCAAGTTTCAAATAAGTCCTATGGTCCATTACTTAACCCTGAGAAAGGTTTAAATAATTCTAAGCCAATATATGTGGAAGCCCATGTTCTGGAAACATCAAATACTCTGTATTTGAATGGTTCAGAAAAAAATTATATTTTCATTTTGTAATGTAAACAGATTCTTTAAAGAGTCAAATGTTAATAATGAAAATATCATTTCAAAGAAATATGTTGACTTGTGCTCTAGGCAAGATAGTGCTGATCCATTTTTCCCTATTCCTCCATGGTAAACAAATTATAAACCCAGAAAACAGCACCAGAGGCAACAAAAGGAGGACTATGAAAAGTGGTTAAACGGGTAAGCTTGTTTAGGATCACAGGACTAAGGAACAACATAGAAAAGGGGCATCTTATATCTATTCCCCCACCCAAATCATGGAAAAAGGGCTACTGAGGCCAGAATGTCTAACAGCTCTTGTAGTAATAGATGTTAACCCTAGGCTCATTACTCTTGTGGATGGAATAAGAGTTACTTTTGACAACATCAGGTGGACCAAAAACCATCAGAAGGGGACTGACTAGAAGTCTCATTGGTAATAACTAGCCAGGAGAAGCACTCTAGACCTAAGACTACCCTCTTTCAACTAGAGACTCAGCATCAGCCAAGGAACTCAGCAACACAAAGAAGCCCAGTCAAGGAAGATTCTTTGACTCTGTGGCCACAAGTCTCTCCTCTCCTACCCAGAGACATTAGGGTAACCCAGAAGCATTGATTGTTAAAACAATTTTAACAATCAGTGATAAATTATTCTGAATCAAATGAAAAATAAAACCTCAGCAAAGAAAGAGAAGTTGTATAAAAAGATCCAAATGAAAATTGTAGACTTGAAAAATTACAGTAATAGAAATAAAAAATTCGCTGAAGAGACCAAGTAGTAGAGTGAACATGATAGATCACAGAATCGGTGAACTCAAGGACAAAACAATAGAAGTCACCAATCTGTAGAACAGAGAGAAAATAAACTGGGAAAAATATCCATGGAACAATAACAAAAATACTACACTCATATTTTCAGGAGAAGGAAGAGTGTGGGGCTGAAAGAGTACTTAAAAAAAATACTGTGAATGTACCCAATTTACAAAAAGACGTAAGCCTACAGATCCAAGAAGTGAGTGAATCTCAAAAAAGGATAAACTGAAAGAAATCCATACTAAGAGAATTCATAATCAAAGTTTTTAAAACTAAAAACAAAGAAAAAAAAAACTCTTGAAAACACTCAGAGAGAAACAACACGTTACCTATAGGAGATCATCAATTTAAATGACAGCAGATTTTTGTTCTGAAAACTATGCAGTCAGAAAAAAGAACTGTCATCTTTAAAGACTAAATACAATGAAACTATCCTTTAAGAAAGAAGAGAGAAGAAAGGCATTATCAACCAAAGGAAAACTAAAAAAAAAAATTGTTGCGAGTGGATCTACCATTAAAGGTTAAATAAATTCCTTGAGAGAGAAAGGAAATGTAAAAGAAGGAATCTTAGAGCCTCATGAACAATGAAAAGAGCAGAAACCTACATGGTACACAAAATAGGCTATCCTTTTACTTATGAATTTTATAAATCATAGTTGATGTTCCCAATAAAAATTATCATACCATCTCAGACTAAATACAATAATACTTTTAAGAGTGGGAAAGGTAAAAGGACTTAAATGAAAGTAAGAATACCATACTTTACAGGAAGCAGTAAAATGCTGATACCAGCAGACTATGAAAAGTAACATATATATATATATTTTTTTAATACCTAGAGCAACCACTATGAAACTATACAAATAAATATACCACAAAACACTATAAATAAATCAGGGAAATTCTTAAAAATGTTCAATTAACTCATAAGAAGCCAAGAAAAGGAATGAAATCCAGAAGAAAAAAGTAGAAAATAAATAATAAAATTTTGACTTTAAGCATTAATATATTTATAATTATCTTCAATATAAATTAAATATAATAATGACCTTAAAAAGTCTAAATACACCAATTAAGGAGAGAGATTGACATAGTGGATTAAATAAAGTGATCCAACTATGTGTTGCTTATAAGAAACTCGATTCAAATTCAACAACAGAGATAGGATGTAAAATAATGAGAAAACTGCCATGCAAACATTTTTTTAAAAAAAGGGAGAGTGGCTATATTAATATCAGTTAGTAGACTTTGGAGCAACAAAAATTACTAGAATCAGGAGGTATATTAGATAATGTTGAAAGAAATTTGGGCCATAATCCCCAAAGACACAACCCATAATGTCATAATCCCAAATGTTGAAATTCTGGAAGATAAAAATTTCTAAAATCTAGAATCCCTAAAGACTAAAGTACCAAAAGATCAAAATCTCATAAATGTAATTCTAAAAATTTTTTTAATCATTCGAAAGACATTTATTTACATTTTCCAAAGGAGATTTATTTCGGAAACATAAAAACATGACAGAAAACTTAACAGGCCACTTTATGAAATAAAATAGGCAATAGTATAACATAATATATTTTTGCAAGCATGATACTCAGGCATAGTAAATACAGTAGCATGTGTATAACAGTTATGGGCAATGAACCATACTTATAAAGAAACAAGTCAAAAAACAAAATATATAAATACATATCACTATGGTTAATTTTGTGTACTTGTCTTTCTATGTGCAGTCATCTAAAATACTGTAATGGATAACCTTTTTTGTTTTTTGGATAGTCTTTTTTTTAGTATTTTAGATGTGCAGTCATCTAAAATACTGTAATGAATAACCTTTTTTGTTTTTTGGATAGTCTTTTTTTTCTTCATGCTTTTTTGGTTCATTATAATCTCACATCATAATGTAATTCACAGTGATAGTGATATACATGCACACAGCACTTGGTGGGCTCTCTCCCCACTCCCTCCCTTCCCCATTCAGAATATTGAGATTGGCATTGGTATTCTCACATATGCACATAATGTCAATGGAAGTGATTCCTTCATTAATTCTCCCTCCTTCCCTAGACTAGCTCCCTCACTCCACTAAAGTTTCTCCTCCATTATCCAAAGTCCCTCTTGTATCCTGATTACTCCCTAGCTTCTGCATATGAGAGAAAACATCTGACCCTTCACTTTCTGTGACTGGCTAATCTCTCTTACCATAATGTTCTCCAGGTCCATCTGTTTTCCTGCAAATGACATAACTTTGTTCTTCTTTATTGCTGAGCAGAATTCCATTGTGTGTACATCCCATAATTTTGTAATCCATTCATCCATTGATGGATACCAAGGTTGGTTCCATAATTTGGTTATTTTAAATTGTGCGGCTATAAACATGGATATGCGTGTCTTACTATAATATCCTGATTTCAGGCCATTTGGAAAGATGGGCCCACCATATGATCCAACTAAACCTAAGTTTTTTGATGCAATTGATCAAAAACCACAATGGGTCACCACCACATATGCAGTTGCCCCAAATGCCAAGATCTTGAGAAATTTTATCACTCACAAATGCAGATATACAAAAAGGGCATCTTTTCATTCATTGAGGAAGGTTCAACCTTTTAAAGTACATGCACAATGCTTCACACAAAGTCAACATTGTGATAATGTGCCTCCATGGAGTCGAATTTGCAAAAAAAACAACAAACAAACAAACAAAAGAATTAGAATGCTCTAAAATTCTTTACACAATTCATACCTCCAATATTAGAAATGATGCTGAGATGAAATACATAGCATAACAAATTGTAAAACTGATAACAAAAAATAATTAAAAAAAGAAAATTCCCCATATGAGAAAGTATGTTGTGGGGATAGATTATGGACAATTGCATGGAATTAGTCCATAAGACCTGGCAAACTTTCATGATTACTAAATTTTGAAGAGTTGCATGGTGATCAATACCTGATTTTTTAAGGCATGGTTTTCCTTGGAAAATGTATTCATATTAATTTTCTACAAAGTGCTACTCATTTTGAAATTCTTCTATGATTCAGTATATACCAGCATGAGCATTCCTTATTAAGTTTTCCCATCTTCCATGCCATACTTCTATGTTGTTTGGGGTATGCAGAAATCCATTCCATGTGCATTCATAAACAGACCTCAAATTTGGCAGAAACAATACTGGTGATCGAACACCATTGCATAAGTGTCTCATTCTACCATGCACGTAATCATTTTCCAACCAGGCAGTAACTTTGCTGGCTTATTTAGGCAAATGTGGCCGTAATTCATTAAAAGCTTCTGGAATTTCATCAGCTGGAAAGAATGCCAATGCAGACAAATGACGCATTTTTAGTTTGAAGTTGTTAACCAACCAGGCCCATTTTGCCCACGCCGCAGTATAGCAGTCATGGAAGTGAGGGCAAAAGAGAGAGTTTACTTGGGAGGGAATGATTGTGTGGAGGTGAGAACAAGCCGCAACTCCACCTCCCAAGGATAGGGCTTAGGGGTACTTATGGGATCAAAAACAGGGTGACCTGAGAGTGGGGAAAGGTGACCCGGGCTAAGGGAAAGTGAAGTATGTTTAGTATGTTCAGTGTACTAAATGGATTTTTGACATACCATATTTTCAATTAATGATGGGTTTTTCAGGACATAACACCTTCATAAGTCAAGGAGCATCTGTATATGAAATGATTGGTAAATGTTGGTTTTATTATTAAGGCAAAAAGTTCAAAATCTGACAATACTACCATTGTCCACATATATAACAAGACCAACAGTCTGTTATTTGTCCTATTTGGTTTCCATCTAACAGACTAATTTACTGTCTAATTGCACATTTCACATTAGCCAAGCACTGTGAAATTGCTCATGTTGAAGACTTGATTTTGTTTTTGTTTTAATGAATAAGCTGCATAAAAGTCAAAATTTGACCAATATCTGCTGATGCTGTGTGGGTCCTTTGGTGAACACTCACTTTCAGAAATCTGTTCTAGAATTCTCCTAGCATCCTGAGCACATGGTTATGTCTGCTAGTGTTGCTCTAGATATCTGAAGCGGTTGCCCTTGATCTTCAATGTCTAGAGTCTTAGATATCTAGTGTGTTTTGTGGTCTGTTTTTGGGGAACCATTGTTAAATGCGGCCTGGTGTTTTAGCAAGAATTTGCACATGAGGCAATGAAGTTGAAATAAGTTGTTTTGTCTCTTTTAAAACTTGTATATAAAACCTATATGTATTCTTCTATGATTAATTTTTCCTCTCAATTGTGTTTCTGAAATGTATATATTACTCATTTCTTTTTATGGCTATGGATTTTTTCATTCCATTTTCAGGACTTGTGTGACCCTTCTACTCTTGATGAGTAATTATTTAGATTGTTCTTAGGGTTTGCTGTTACAAACAACACTGCTATAAGCATGCTCTTATTTGCCTTCTAATGAATGAACACAAGAGTTTTTCTAGAATATAATCCTGAATATTAACTCCTGAGTTATGGGTATGTACCTATAAACTTGACCAAGCAATACTGAATTATTTCCAAAATAGTCATACAGTTTTAAACATTCAACAGCAGAATATGAGCATTCCCAGGGTGTTATATCCTCACAAATACTCAGTATTTTCTAATCATTTAATTTGGGGGGACAATCCATAAAATAAATATCCATAAAATAGTTCTCATTTTTCTTATCTCTTTAATTCTTTTAAATGTAATAATTTTGTCATCTGTTTATATTGTCACCTTAATATTTTTTCATCATTTCTTCATGTGCACTGTGACTTTAATGGTGAGTTTGGCGCCAGTATGGGCTGTTTTCTCTGTTCAGGTGCGAATCCTGTGCAGCAGGGGTTGTGGAGGACTGTGTACATGTGTCTGCTGGGACCCCCTTGGTCCCAGATCAGTTCTTAGATAAATATTTGAGCAGGATCCTCAGGTCGCCATAGTTTCTGCCCCTGTGCTTGCTGTTCTGGTACAGAATTCCTTCTTTATTTCTGACATACGGAGATTTCCCTCATTCGTGCTTGGTTTTGTATTGCTTCTGCTTTTGTTATTGTGTACTCTTATCAAACATTTCTATGTTCTTAGAATGAGAGAGAGACTCTGCGCCAGTTCACTGTCATATTACCAGCAATTCTGATTTGTAGTATTTCTGGTCCACAGAAAAGTCATTTCTCAGCATAAAATAATTTCCGGTTATAATTTGGTTTCTAATTAAATCTGACCACAGGAAGAAGATGGACGTGAGTACTATAGTTCCAGTGGCTATCACTACCATTGCCAATTACTTAATTGGCATCCTGGTTTTGAAACGAGTCTCATGAGTTTTCTCTAAAGAAGGTCAGCTCTCACAGTGCATATAAAACCAACTTTCAAAGCCTGCCAGTCTTAGGGCTAGATGCCAGATACTGATAAAATTTCCTAACGTCATAAATACTGTGTAGCTTCTGAGACACAGCCCAGACACAAATAATTTCCTCTGTTCATGACACCTCAACACGGCTGTTGGTTGCACACATACGTGTGATTTGCTTTTATATGCCCTAGTACATGTTCAGGCTCCCGTACTTAATTAGCATTGCTTATCATCAATCCATTTTCTAAAAAAAATAATTTTCAATCATGTGAAAATTTAGTAAATTATTTTTGTATTTTATTTCCTCATACTTAAGCTATGCTATTAATTGTTAATTTTTAAAATTTGGAATTATTATTAGATGAATTCTGAAATTACTTCTGCCTTTTAAGAAATTTAAATAATTCACAATTCTTAGTGACTTAAGCCATTCCTTTCCCTCTACGACATACAAAGGTTATACAGAACACATTTCTTTCAGTCATAATAACTTTAAAAAGTATTTAGTTTTATTATCAAAGGAAATTAGAGTGGATAAAAATATGATTCCAAATGTTTTGTTTTTATGGGTTTTTTTTGTGGTACTGGAGATTGAACGCAGGGGCATTCTACCTCCGCGCTACGCCCCCGGCCCTATTTTTTATACTTTATTTTGAAACCGAGTCTCATGAAGTTGCGGAGGGCCTCACTAAGGATAGAGAGAGAGAGAGAGGGAGAGACAGAGACAGAGACAGAGAGAGAGCTGAGGCTGGCCGCGAACCCAGATCCTCCTGTCTCTGCCTCCCATAGTACTGGGATTACAAGCGTGCGCCACCACGCCCGGCTGTTTTTATGTATTTTATGTGGTTTTTGTTTTGTTTTGTTTTTTGTGGTACTAGAGATGGAACCCAGGGGCCTTCTACCTCTGAGCTACACCCTCAGCCCAAATTCATTTTTTACTTTGAAACAGAGTCTCACTAAGTTGCTGAGGTCCTTGCTAAGTTGCTGAAGCTGGCCGCGAACCTGTGATCCTCCTGTTTCAGCCTCCCAAATACTGGAATTACAAGCTTGTCCCACCATACCTGGCTCTCTCTTGTATTTATTTTTTGAAGGTATTAATACATAATTTCCCCTCATTCCCTATTACAAAACTGTAAAACACATTTTCGTGCAAGGTCCAGAAATTAAATTCTCATTTGTAACAATATTTGGGGGCTGAAATTGAAAAATAATTTATTCAAGACTGTTTTAAACAATGGAGAAAACAGAATAAGTAATAGAAACCCTTTGGGATAGGAACTAAGTCTTATCGATATGCAAAGCAAAATTTCCACTTTCTCCACCAGTTATTACTGAATGTGCTTTAGTCATAACTGAATGTCATATATGTAAATTTTCATAGGAAAGGAAAATTAAACAAACCTGTACATATATTCGGTTATGTCATACGGTTTGATATTATCTATCCACTACGTTATCTTGCTGCTGCTACTACATAACATCATTTCATTTTATGGATGCCAATTATGTGAGTGACATTATCTGAGAGCAACGTAGAGTTGACTAAGATAAAACCTCTGTCTTTAAGAAAAAAATCTAATTGAAAGGCAGATTTTAAACTACCTACCAATATGCGGTCTAAAAAAACATTTTAAATATAGAAATAAAAATGGATTAAAAGTAAAACATAGGGGAAAACACTACACAAAGAATAATAAAAATAAAGCTGATTTACTCTATTAATATTACATAAATAGACTTCATATAAGGGTACATTACCATGAAATAAGGGTATTTAGGTCAATTTATCAAGAAGACATAATCCCACAAATGAGAGCAACTAATAGCAGAGCTTCCAAATAAATAAACAAAAATTTGATAGAACTACAATTATATATGGGGATATCAATACTCTTTCCTCAGCAATTAATAAAACAAATGTATAAAAATATAAGGATATAGGAGACATAACAAAACCATTAATAATTTGTCCTAACTAATACTTATTAGCCAGTCATGGTCACACATGCCTGTAATTCCAGTAATTGGGAGGCTGAGACAAAAGGATTATAGGTTCAAGGCTAGCCTCAGCAACACAGGGAGATCCTGTTTCAAAATAAAAAATGAAATAGGACTGGGAGTGTAGCTCAAAAATGCCCTGGGATTCAACCTCCCCCCTCCACCACCAGTACCACAAAAAAAAGAAAGATTATGAAACACTCTAACCACAATCTATGTAGAATATACTTCCTTTTCAAATACAAATGAAATATTAACCAAGATAGATCATATTCTGGACCACAAAATGAATTTCAACATATTTTAAATGAAATTATACCAAGTTCATTCTTTGATGTCAATGGAATTAAATCAGAAATCAGTAATTTAAAAATCTGAAAAAATCTTTAAATATTCAAAAGTTAAGCAACATACTTCAAAATATCTTTCAATTGAAGAAGAAATGACAAGAAAATTGTCAAGATGGCTGAACAGAGGGAGACAATGTATCTCAGGTGCTCCAAGACTCGGAACACAACCAGCGGGAAGATTGCTTCTTAGCAAGGGAAGAAAAGCAGTCAGAACTCAACAGAAGAACGACACTAGAAACATGATGGAATTGAAGGCAGCAGAGAGAACAGAGGACTGAAAAGAGCTACCACGTCTCATGAGCAGAGAGCGGTGATGGTGCCATCTTGCAAGCCTGCAAGGGGCTGGTGTCAGCCTGGACTGACGGCTCTCAGAGACCAACTCCAGCAAAGCAGCAGCAGAAACTTGTCAAGCCCATGACTACAGATCATCATCAAAAGCATTTGCACTCTTCTCTCCATGCCCAAATACCTCAAGACTCCCCAAATGGCCCAGTCAGACCACACAGCATAATCCTGTGGCTAACAGACCATCCCAACGAGATGGCAACAAACAGACCTGCAGGGTCTGTGAGTTTTAAAATCACCCCTGCAGAGGTGGGGGTGGGTGCTACAGTACAACACATCAGAAACCTGAATTAGCAGACAGCCCCTAGGGACATTCACACAGGATGAACCTAGAGTCAGCAGTTCGCAGTGCCTTTGCAAGGTCTCCAGCAATCACCCCAGGACAGCCAGCCATAGTGTCTGTGGGGTAAAATAGCTCAGCCAACCAAGTTGCAGGCACAGAAAGCTATAAACTCATGCCTGGCCACGTTTGGATTCTACAAGCACCAAGGCCAGAGGTCAATAAGGTCTCACATAATCATAGCCACCCAGGGCAGCAGCAGTGTCCCTGGCGCTAAGTAACTGGGCCACCCAAGCTCAGAACGATACAATCTCTCCCTGCCAGAGTTTGGGCCCTGAAAGCAGGGGCCAGCAGGGGTTCACGAGATCACAGCTGCAGCCTGGGAACTCAACACTCTCTCTGCCAGCAGAGTTTGTGTCTGGTATGCATGCATTCCAGTGATCGATAGTGCTCCACATGATCATAACCAGCAGATCAGTGGTGGTGTCCCTGGGCCATCAAAGCTCAGCGAGCTGGGCCACAAGCTCAGAACATAGCAATCTCTGGCCCTGCTGAGCTTAGACTCAGTGGCCACAGAGGCCGGAGGTCAGTGTTCTACAATTTCATGTGTTCACAATCAGTAGAGCAGTGGTGGTCTCTGTGGGGCATTAAATCCCAACCAGCAGGCTTCGGGCTCTGAAACATCATAGTCAATGGCCCTATGGAATTTTTGGTCTGGAGAGCACAGTGGCCTAGAGCCAATCAGAGACTCCTGTTTGCCTGCACTAAGAACTATATCTTGTCAAAGAGGCTCTGGGGGACAAACTCAAAAGTTTGATTATATGAGTCAGATTGGTAGAAGCAAATATATACTCCCAGCATAGACATTATGAATGGATAACAAATAGACACAGGACTCACACACAAAGAGGAAGAAGATACCAAGCCAACAGAAATACAAACCTGAGAACTCTGAAAACATAAGAATGAAGAACATCAAGGAAACAATAAACTCCCACAACTCAACAACAAGGGATATTACCAATACTGAGATGCAGGAAATGCTAGAAGGAGAATTCCAAATTTTGATCTTCACTATGATCAAAGGCCTCAGAAAAATTAAATCAGACAAAGTCTACAGGAAATGAAAGAATATATGACTGGAGAAATTGAGGCCTTAAGTAAGAACCAAAAGGGGCCATTGAGCGAAATGAAGGAGTCAATAAATGAATTAAAGACCTTAATAGAAACCACCTCTGGCAGCTAGACCACATGGAAAATAGAGTATCACTCTTGGAAGACAGCTCATTCAAAACTGAAAACACAGTCAACAATATAGAGAAGACAATACAAAGCTACCTGAACTTCTAAAAAATAATATGGAATAATATGAAACGACCTGACTTATGGATAATAGGCATTGAAGACGGTCTAGAAATACAAACCAAGGGTATCAGAAACCTCTTCAGAGAAATAATATCAGAGAATTTCCCAAACATATAAAAGACTTGAACATCCACACACAGGAGACATTCAGAACACCAACAAGACAAGATCAAAGGACTTCCCCATTCAACATAATAATCAAAATGACTAACATAGAGGCCAAGGGAAGAATCTTAAAAGTGGTGAGGACAAAAGAATGGGTGACATTCAGGGGGAAAACAATAAGAATCACTCCAGACTTCCCAACCCAAGTCATGAAAGCCAGGAGGGGCTTGCATGATGTACTCCAGACCCTACAAGAAAACAACGTCCAACCAAGACTGCTATATCCAGCAAAGATATTATTCAAAATTGATGGAGAAATGAAAACATTCCAAGACAAGCAGAAACTTAAAGAATTCATGACTACTAAGTCAGCACTAGAGAAAATACTTAAAGAAATAAAGCACAAAGAAGAAAAAAGAAGCAAATACCAGAACCAGAGAAGGGGCAAACTCCACCAGATGGGCAAGTAAGTGAATAAGAAATAATACTACATCAAACAGAACTCAAAATGACAGGAAACAAAAATCACCTCTCAATAATAACACTGAATGTCAAAGGTCTAAACTCCCAATTAAAAGGCATAGACTGGCACTGTGGATTAAAGAACATAATCCAACTATATGCTGCTTGCAAGAAACTCACCTTATAGGCAAAGATATAGATAGGCTAAAAGTGAAAGGATAGAGCTCAAAAACAAGCAGAGGTAGCAATGCTCATATCTGACAAAGTCAACTTTAAGCTAAAACATATCAGAAGAAACAAAGTAGGTCACTTCTTATTAATAAAAGGAACAATTCAACAAGAAGACTGAATGATAGCAAATATTTATGCCCCAAATATGGGTGCATTCTCTTTGATAAAACAAACTCTTTGGGATATCAGGTCTCAAATAGACCCAAATACAATAATATTGGGAGACTTCAACACACTACTCACACCACCAGATTTTTCTTTAGGCAAAAGATGAGTAAATACTCTTCACACCTAAGAACACTATAATGGATCTAATAGACATGCAGAATATTCCAACCAGCAACAGCTGAATACACATTCTTCTCAGCTGCTCATGGAACCTTCTCCAAAACAGACCACATTCTGGGCCACAAAGCAAGTACCAGCAAATTTTTAAAAATGTAATATAATTCCCTGCATCTTTTCAGATCATAATGGAGTGAGAGTAGAAATCAAAAACAGGAAGACCAAAAAAATTACATAAATACATGGAGACTGAATAATTCACTCTTAAATGAGGACTGGATCAGAGAAGAAATAAAAAATTTCCTAGAATTAAATGAAAATAGAGACATGACATACCAAAATCTATGGAACACTTTAAAGGTGGTTTTAAGAGGAAAATTTATAGCACTGAGTGCCCACATAAGAAAAACAGAAAGTCACCAAATAAATAACCTAAAGACACACCTCAAGTACCTGAAAAAACAGGAACAGTCTAATCCCAAAGCCAGTAGAAGGCAGGAGATAATTAAAATCAGAGCAGAAATCAATGAAATAGAAAACAAAACAACAACAAAAACAATACAAAGGCTCAACAAAACAAAAATCTGGTTCTTTGAAAAGAGTAACAAGATTGACAAAGTCTTAGCCAGACTAACCAAAAGAGAGAATCAGTACAAATTATTAAAATCAGAAATGAAAAATGAGACATCATGCCAGACAGTGGGGAGATCCAGAGGATCATCTGAAACTATTTTGAAAATTTATACTCCAATAAACTGGAAAACATGGAAGAAATTGATAGATTTTTAGACACATACAATCTACCTAAGTCGAGCCAAGAAGATATAGAAAACCTAAACCAACCAATAGCAAGCAAAGGGATAGAAACAGCAATAAAAAGCCTTCCATCAAAGAAAAGCACAGGTAGAGACAGATTCCCAGCTGAATTCTACTAAACCTTTACAGAAGAAATAAACGCAATACTTCACAAGTTATTTTATGAAATCAAAAGAGATGGAATCCTTCCAAACTCCTTCTATGAGGCCAGTATCACCTTAACACCAAAACCATATAAAGATCCCTCAAGAAAAGAAAATTATAGACTAATATCATTGATGAATATAGGTGCAAAAATTCTAAACAAAATACTAGCCATACGCATTCAAAACCACATTAAGAAAATTGTACATGATGACCAACTTGGTTTCATCCCAGGAATGCAAGGCTGGTTCAACATATATAAATCAATACATGTTATTCACCACATAAAAGGACAAAAATCACATGATCATCTCAATACATGCTGAAAAAGCATTTGACAAAATCCATACCCACTCATGTTAAAAACACTGCAGAATATTAGAATAGAAGGAACTTACCTCAACATCATTAAGGCAATATACAATAAACCCAAAGCCAAAATCTCATTGAATGGGGAAAAACTACAGGAATTCCCTTTAAATCAGGAGCAAGACAAGGATCCTCACTATCACCACTCCTTTTCAATATAGTTCTCGAAACTCTTGCCAGAGTGATAAGACAAGAGGATATCAAAGGAATTCAAATAGGAAAAGATGATCTAAACTTATCTGTTTGCAGATGACATGATCCTATATTTAGAACACCCAAAACATTCAACCAAAAGACTTCTAGAGCTGATTAACAAATTCAGCAAGGTAGCAGGATACAAAATCAATCTAAAAAATAAGTAACTTTTCTATATGCCAGTCATAAATCCACTGAAAAAAATCCAGAAAATAATACCATTCACAATAACCTCAAAACCAATAAAATACCTGGGAATAAACCTAACCAAAGAGGTAAAAGACCTCTACAATGAAAATAATAAAACACCAAAGAAATTGGTGAAGATCTTAGAAGATGCAAAGATTTCCCTTCCTCTTGGATAGGCAGAATAAATATTATCAAAATGGCCATTCTACCAAAAGTTATCTACAGAGTCAATGCAATCCCTATCAAAATACCAATGTCATTCTGCACAGACCTAAAAAAAATCAGTCATAAATTTCATATGGAGAAACAAAAGACCCAGAATAGCCAAAGCAATTCTCAGGAATAAGATCCATGCAGGAGGCATCACAATTCCTGACTTCAAATTATACTAGAGAGCTATAGTAATAAAATCAGCATGGTATTGGCACAAAAACATAGACCAATGGAACAGAATAGAAGATACAGAAACAAATCCACACACTTATAGCGAATTGATTTTTGACAAAGATGCCAAACACATACATTAGAGAAAAGACAGCCTTTTCAACAAATGGTGTTGAGAAAACTGGTTATCCAGTTGTTAAAAAAAAAAATGGAACTAAATCCTTGCCTCTTACCCTGCACAGGGGTCAACTCAAGATGGATCAAAGACCTGGAAATTAGACCAGAGACTTTGAAGCTACTAGAGGAGGGCATAGGCACAACATATAGGTGCAGGAAGAAACTTCCCCAACAAGATCCCCATAGCTCAGGAAATTAAAACAAGAATTAATAAATGAGATGGCATTAAACTAAAAAGTTTCTGCTCATCAAAGGAAACCATCAAGAATCTAAAGAGAAAGCCTACAGAATGGGAGATCTTTGCCAGTTATCCCTTTGGTAGAGGACTAATATCTAGACTATCCAAAGAACTTAAAAGACTTTACACTAAAAAAAAAATAACACAATGAAGAAATGGGCAATTGAAATAAATAGATACTTCACAAAAGAAGACATACAAATGGCCAATAAATACATGAAAAAATGTTTAACATCTTTAGCAATCAGGGAGATGCAAATCAAAACTACACTGAGATTCCATCTAACTCCAATAAAAATGACAATCATCAAGAAATCAAACAACAATAAATGTTGGTGAGGATGTGGGGAAATTGGAACTCTTCTACACTGTTGGTGGGATTGCAAATCAGTTCAGCCACTATGGAGGTCAGTGTGGAGATTCCTCAGAAAACTGGGAAAGGATCCACCATATGATCCAGCTATATCACTCCTGGGTATCTTTCCAAAGGGACTGAAATCAGAGAACTACAGTAATATATGCATATCCATGTTCACAGCAGCACAATTCACAATAGCCAAATTATGGAACCAACCTAGGTGTCCATCAACAGATGAATAGATTACAAAATTATGGGATATCCACACAACGAAATTCTACTCTGCAATAAAGAAAAACAAAATTATGTCACTTGCAGGAAAATGGAAGGACCTGGAGAGCATTATGTTAAGTGACATTAGTCAGTCACAGAAAGTGAAGGGTCATATGTTTTCTCTAATATGCTGAAGCTAGGGAGTAATTGGGATACCAGAGGGACTCCAGATAATGGAGGAGAAATCACAGAGGAGACAGGGAGGTGGTCTGGGGAAGGGGAGGTGGAAGACTGAGGATCAATAAAGGAATTACTACCATTGGCTTTATGTACGTATGTGAAAAAAACAATGTCAATCTCAGTACCCTGTATGGGGAAGGTTAGGGATGGTGAGGGAGCCAGGGGAAAGACCTCCAAGTGCTGTGTACGTGTGTGTCACTATCAACATGATTTACATTATGATGTGAGACTATAATGCACCAATAAAAGTATATTTAAAAATAATGCTATTTCCATATATGAAGGTTTCACTACCAATCTAACATGTACAAAGAGGGAGGAAGGGGAGCGGGGAGGGATGCTGAAGGAAATACACCAAGTGCCGTGTGTATCACTTTGAACCTCACTGTGATATACAATTACGATGGGCCAATAAACATTTTAAAATAATTAAATGAAAGAAATGTGATGAGGACCTTATGGGCAATTAGGATGGGAGCTCCCTTTTTCTCGGCCCCATAGATGTTAATCACCTGCTCTATAGTGTCTTAGGGAACAGAGCGTTTTGTTATCATGATGTGAGTGATGTGCTACCATTCTTTTGACACCAATCATTTCAAGTTGAAAGATAAAGAAATCAAATACCTTGAGTGTAGATATGAAGAGGTCTTTAAAAGCCAAAAGTTATTAGATATTTGTTTACTTGAAATGAAAAAATCCACTGAAGCATCCTACAAATTTCAATTTCTAAACAAGTAAACATCAGTCTCCATAACCCACCAAAGCAAAAAGTTTCTAGAGTCTTTCTTATTCTTCTTATTAAAGTGGAAAAGTCCTGGAGGCCCAAAGGTGAGATGGCCACAGTGGGCCACACCCAGCCATGACCGGCCATGTGACCTCACAAGGAGCCTTGTGAGGGAGTCCCCAGGATAGGCTATAGAAGGCCCTCACTGAGGCTGGGTTGTGTCCATTAGTACAGGGAGCTCTTGGTGGTGACCCGCCGACAGGTCAGCCTCAGCTACTTAGTGAGGCCCTCCGTGACTTCGTGAGACCCTGTTTCAAAATAAAGAATAAAAAATAGGGCTGGGGGTGTAGCTCGGAGGTAGAATGCCCCTGGTTCAATCCCCAGTACCAAAAAAAAGTAGTGTTTCAAAAGTAAAGGAAACATTATCCTATATACTTCTAAGTTTCCACTTTTAATATGAAGTACATAAAAGAAACTTTCCAACATGTAATATTTCAGATTTGTTCCCATGCACCTTTTTCTCAGAAAGTTACTGCATGAGGTGCGTTACCACAAGGACAGATAAGAGAAGATAGGAAACTCAAGAGAAAGTGAAATGCTGAGGACGATGTGGAGGTAGTCCCTGTATGACAGCTATTCAGGAAGAAGTCAACCTACTCTGATTAGAGCAAGTCAAAAGAGGAAGCTCAGAGTGCGTATATTGGATATACTGAGAGGAAGTTAGAAAACTGGGAACAATTTGAAGATGAATTAGTGATAGGTATATGGGAAAGCAAACAGATGAAAAGTGACAGTTACTAACTTCAGAACAAAGTTTTGCAAGGGAAAAACAGGAAGTAGTCATAGCATATACCACTGCTCAACTATGAAAATATTTTTATGGTCATAATAACTTAAACATGCAATATTGACCTAACCTGAAGGTATAATTGGAGGATGGGGAAATGTGGGAGTTGTGGTGAGAAGAAGAGCTGGTAAAAAAAGAGCTAAATCTTCATGTTCCATGGTCAGAATGCTTCAAATTGAAAATCAAGAAGTATCTAAGCATTTTTTTTTTAGCAAAAGAGTTAAATGGAGAATAGACAATGGGGAGGCAAAGTGGGCAGAATGTTACACATTGTCATAATAACCCATGTTCAACAATGGGATTATTTAAGCCACATGCATGTATACATTGAATAAACATTAATTTTAAAAGTCTAAAATCTAATTGATAAATCACTCAAAGCAAGTGTTCTACGTGGGATATCTGTGAGAGTGTAGTTGAGGACACTGTCTGTCCCCTCAGTTCAACCTGACTCAGGCACACCACCCAGACACCTGACCCCATGATGCCAGCTTTATTTATTGGTGTAGTACTCTCACCACACTTACAATGTGTCCAGCATTTCATTAGCAAAGTAGGGAAGCCTCACACCAGCTCTTCAAGGTACGAGCTCTCATTACCACCAGTTTATGGATGAAGAGGAGAAAAGCAGAGAGGACTTGAGTGACCTGCTGTGGCCACAAAGCTGTTAAGTAGATTTGCTGACATTCCCACTCATGCACAATGGCTCCAGTCATGTTTCTCAGCAGAGGGGAGTGAAGGATTCTACCTCCCATCAAGATTCACAAAAGGAAGGGTTCCTCTAAACCAGGAAGAAGGTTACATATGGAGCAGTCAAAACCCCAAACATGCCCATTGCAATGAATGAGCTGGGAGCTATATGGAAATTGCTGTATTTGGTCCTAATAAGTCCCTGTCGAAAGCTGATAACCTATCAGTGTGCACTGGAGAATGGTTTGTGCTTTTTAATCATTACTTTCAGAGTGAAATAAAGCAAAGAGAAACAGTAACCCCATCAGAAATCCACCCTGTTCCTCATGTAAGTTGGTTTTAGGGACACTGACTTGCAAAAAATAGCTAATTAATGCTTCAGGAAAGTGTGTGCTAGTATTTCCTGAATATGCTTTAAAGGAATTAGTTGAGTAGTTAAGTAACTGAACAAGAACTAGGACCTACATCTCAGGGTAAGTTCTAGATAGTTCTAATGACCAGAGACCTTCTTTTAAAATAGCCTTTCTTTGCCGGGCATGGTGGCGCATACTTGTAATCCCAGTACTTGGGAGGCTGAGACCAGAGGATCCGGGTTCGTGGCCAGCCTCAGCTACTTAGTGAGACCCTCTGCAACTTGGTGAGACCCTGTTTCAGAATAAAGAATAAAAAATAGGGCTGGGGTGTAGCCCGGAGGTAGAATGCCCCTGGGTTCAATCCCTGGTGCTACAAAAAAATAAAATAGCCTTTCTTTATTTTAAGTGAGTGAAAATAAAGAGAACTCAGAAATTAAAATATTTCTATCAATCATAAGATATTTTCATGTTTGAGTGAAATTTTTCTCCTTTCAGTCAAGTTTGGGTCATTATTTGAAAATATGCATTATATGGAGATAATCATGATAACTTAGTGTGAATTTTCCATGATTTTTCCCTAAATTTATTCAGTAATGCAAATTTGTTTCCAAAAATAAAATTACTGCATACATAATGGGCTGCAAGTTACTTCTTTTCTTCTATAATAAATAATGAACACTTTTCCAAGTCAGGATAGATAATCTTGTTTTGTTACCTTTGATAACTGCATAGGATTCCATGATAGGTACAGATGTGTTATAGTTCATTAACGACTTCATTATTAATATACAGTTTCCAAATTTTTTAGCTATCACAATGTCATAATGGTCAATCTTGAGCAAATACATTTATAGAATTGCTATTTTTAATTTTGTAAGGTATAGTGTAGCATTGGCCTTTTAAATAACAAATAAGATCACAGTTCTTTTGCTTCAAACCTCCTAGTGTCTTCCTAGTCACACACAATAAAATCCAGACTCCTTCCAGTGACCTCAAAGTACCACACCATTTGGCCTGCCCACCTTGTCCAACCCCATTTTTGCCACACTCCCTCTTCTTCGCCGTGCTGCAGGCTTGTTGGTCTTCTACACACACACACACACACACACACACTCCAAATTCACTCTCCCTCAAGGCTAGCTCCTCATCAGCATTAAGTTCTTATCATGAAAGGCCTTGCCCGGAAGAGACCCACCCTGCCATCCACAGTAACTTCCCCCCTCTCTCCCCACCGCCTCCATCTCGTGCTGCCTCTCCTGCGGGGCTGGTACATCCTTAGGCTGTGCTGTGCCTAGCAAGGCTCAGCTGTGTGTTCAGCTTATGCATCTTAGAGCCTTGACCTGATTTTAAGGCAAGAGACCCCTTGGCTTTAGCAGGTCATGTTAGCCACATGCAAGGAGCCCCGACCCTGTCAGCTCCTGACCCTCCAAAGCCAGTGGCTTTTCCGTGTCACCAGATAGTGTCACTTCTTAGTCTCCCTACCAAAATACTTCAGAGGCACCCACAGAATGCCTGGGAGTGGATGTTTTTCTAGAGAATGATACTACCCCAGGTTTTTTTATTTAAAAAAATTAAAAATGTGTTATTCTTCTACTAATGTTAGAGAGCTAATTGTATATAAAAGAGACCTTGATAAATGCACTACAAATATTTGTATCTCAAAAGAGCAAGATCAGCTGGGCGTGGTGGTGCACACCTATAATCCCAGTACTTGGGAGGCTGAGACAGGAGGATCGCAGATTCAGAACC
>PVJS01008531.1:25357-52929 GCA_004027185.1 Glis glis
CCCTGGGTTCAATCCCCAGTAACACACACACACACACACACACAAACACACACACACACACACACACACATAAACACACACACACACACACACACACACACACACACACGAAGTGCAAGAACAGCAATGGAGATGAAACCAGAGCCACGCCTTCTTGTCCCTCTAACTTTGATGTTCTCGGTGGGTAGAAGATTCCATGAATAACAAATATTGAAGGTCTAAAATGGCTGTAAAAGTATTTATCAGAGTTGTGGATAAAAAGACTCATTAGACAGGAACAATACTGGCCTCAAAGTCAGCATTAGCCATGAAATGGCCCAGGGAGTTCACCTGTACACTGCTGCGAAATGTTACAGGTTATGGCAAATATTTAGTAGATATAGACATTTTCCTTTCCATTTGAGAAATAACCCAGAAGAAAACATCTTTCTGTGCCTAGAATCCTCGGAATGAGGCTTTGGCAGAAGCATTAACAGTGCTTGACCTTTGTCACAAAGTTGGTCACAGTAAATAGCATTCAAGTGTTTGCCAGGTTGTCCTGGACACCTGAGACAGCTCTACCCACAGAGGCAGGAGGAGGAATGGATGTGTTGGACATAGCAGCCAGGTCAGGATGCTGGGTCAGGAGGAACGCCTTTTCATTCTAGAAAGCCACATAGCTTCTTTTGTTGTTGTTGTTGTTTTGTTTTGTTTTGTTTTGTTTTGTTTTTAAAACAAGCTCTAGCAAGTTTTATTAAAGAAAAATGTTGCATAGTTTACTTTTCACAAGTCTGTTCTGGCATGCTTCTAATGATATCAGAATCACCTGGATCGATGATAGCCAGCGTGCGCACTCTGTAGTATTTTCCACATGCTGTGCCCAATTCTATGTTATTGCCACTGTAGTGATGAACACCTGTTTTGGCCAACAGGGCATAGTACTCTATTTCAGATTTCTTTAGAGCTGGGCAGTTGTTGGCGAGGATGACCAATTTCGCTTTGCCCTGTCTGATCATCTTCAGAGTCTGCTTGTACCCCAGCACGTACTTTCCACTTTTCATGACAAGCTGGAGCCTAGAGTTGATGGACTCCAGGGACTTTTTCGTCTTCTTTGCAGCCACCATCTTCCTGCCTTAGGCGCAGGACGGCCCCCAACCACAAGCAGCCGCCAAGATGGCCGGGGAACGAGAAAGCTAGAAAGCCACATAGCTTCTGATAGCAGCTAAATAAAAATGGCTTTATAATATTAAACACAGAGAAATTTGCTTCCTACGATTGTTTTTGTAAACCAATGATAATAATGCCAGGAAAAAATCTAATTGACCACAATGTTTTGAGTATTTCCTCCACTGAGTCACGCCCACATCAAACATTTTTCATGAAACAAGAAACAAGGTACAAGTATTGTCTAACCCAGTAAAGTAAACAACTACATGATGGTCATACAGCAAAATATATATATACACACACACAAATACATACATATACACACATATATATACATACATATATATGCATACACACATACACATACACACAGAGACTGGAAAATATATTTGCAATATATCATGCTGTAACAGTTTAAAATTTTTCATTTAATGAGTTCATATGGATCAGGAAGAAATAGATGAACAACTCAATAGAAAAACAGAACTAAGTAAAAGGACAAGAAATTTGCACACTCAAAAAGAAATCACCAATACAAATGTTCAAAAACATGCAACACTAGTAAATAAAAATAAGATATTTTCCTCCTACTCCATTCTATGAGCAAAATTTTTTAAAAGTAATACCAAGTTTCATTGCCACTCTTAAAACACCTTGTCAGAAAACAGCTGGGCAGTTTTTATCAACAGTTGGCAAAGTTTATATTCGTTTCAAGGTATTCTGTGCGAACACTGTGCTAGGCACTAGGCAAAGAAACGTCAAGACTCAACCCCTGCCCAGCAGAGCACACAGTCTCCACCCAATGCAGGAAACAAATGCTATCATAAAGGGAAGAGGGGGTGGGGGATAGAGATGGAGCTCAGTAGTCGAGCTTGCCTAGCATGTACAAAGCCCTGGGTTCCATCCCCAGCACTGCAAAAAAAAAAAAAAAGCAAAATAAAACAGAAGCAAAGGGAAGTGGGGGGTCTCTATGGTAATGCAAACTGATTTTTTTTTCCTCCCAATTAACAACAGTTAACAAGTTGATTGGAGGTGATGAGGGACGGAGAAGGTTTTTACAAAGTTAATCATTAAAAGCTGCCAAGACCCTTTATCAGAACTAACATAAATTACTGACCAACTCCCAGTGCAACTGAGGTGATATCAACAAATTTCTTTTAGGGGGCAGGGAGGCTAGATTAAATGTGGTCCCAAAGGGTCTTATAAAGAAGGGGTCAGGGCACAAGCTGCTAACTAGAAGGATCCTCTGGTTGCAGCTGATCCTTGCAAAACCTGAGACAAATAATGCCTCTGCTCTCCCTGGGCACGGGCACGCATTCCAGTTCTTGTTCCCATTACCCCCTTTAGCGTGTGATTTACAGTGCCTGCTTTTAACATGCAGATTTTTTTCAAGGTTTTATTGTTAGCCTCTAAGTCATTAGAATTGTGGCCTCGGTATATTTATAGGAATTGACTACATATTCCAAGTGTCAGTCTACACGGTGATGTACACGGTGATCAACTTAAATTCTAAGCTTCAAGCTTTTGTCCATCTAACATTAATTTACAGAAATTGTGTTTTAAAACTAATGTACAACCAGTTCTTCTTTAGATTAATTATCCATTCCTAAGACCATTATTTTTCTTCCCTCCTTCTTTCTTCCGTATTTGGAGTTGATTTAAATACTATTGATTGTGATTGTGGGGTGCATGTGTGTGTTTCATGCACACGAAGACATTTTAAATCAAAGAATTATAAAGAGAGTGTGAGTGTGCACAATTCTCTTTTCTTAGGACACCACTCTGACGGGTGCTAAGAAAGATTTTTGTTCAAGAAAAGAAAAATTCATATATAACAAATTAGATGGGCTGTTGTAATTGGCAGGTGCTGGGTTTTCAATGGAGACAAAGGACTGTACATTTTAGATCTACTCTTTTTCTTGGGTCGCATTGAAAATTGGGTCCATTGTCAGAATCCACATGGTGGGGGTGCATCTATCCAAGTTATTCTTTTAACTGTCAAAACAGAGCTTCTATCAGTTCTGGCATAAGGAAGCTAAGACCTGGACAGAAAATGCCACAGAGCATTAAAACAAACTATAGTTTGTTTGGACTGCTCCAGTATCTTTTCCTCCCACCCAGGAGGTGGTTCTCTGTGGTCTTGCTTGGAATATTCCATGGAAAACACTGGCAATGTATCGGATTGGTCATGGTATGAACAATTTTCATGGATAGAAATACAAAGGCCAGTGTTAAATGACCGCCTTTATAGAGGCTTTAAACAGCAATAAATTCTGATGAAAAGTCTCCCACCCCTGTGGACCATCTTAATCTTTTTCAGGCGCACCCTGGGTAGTTTACAGGAGGAGCAGCAGTTCTCCAAGGGACAGAAGACCTCGCATTCAAGCTGAGAGACAAAATTTGCCCCAATTTCACAAAACAGTCTTGGGACATAAACCAAATGAAAATTTCATATTTGGCCCAATAACACCCCACCTGAAATTACCAAATTCAGCTCTTCCTGCTATGTGTGCGTAAGGGTGAGTTATAACAAGAAGCTGCTGTATATTGTGATTAATTTTATGTTGTAACCCAAAGCCACATGATCTCTGGTGTATGATAGAAGATAATAAGACTTCTTTGAAGCTCAGAAAAGAAAAAGGGAGGGGGAGAATAAATACTGGTGGCATTAAAACAGGGCAAGCAACGCGTCACGGTAAGGGTTTCCAAGTATTACAGCCTAGGAAAGCTTTAACTCTGCCCGGAATGCGATAAGGTGGCCAGGCCTATTGTGAAATACTTCTTTGGTAGGAGCTCTGAGCTGACAAGCCATATAAAGAAGTGTTGCAAATTAGAAGCTTATTTCTTGTCAACATATCAGGGGTGGTCCTTTCTCGCAGCCTAACAATCTGAGAGAGACACAGCCTTGACAGAAGCGACGCAGCAGAAAAAGGCTGGCTTCTAAATTGGGGGAGAAAATGGGCTGGAAGCATTTCATCTGGATTTTAACTGGCATTTGCCACAGCCTCAAGTGGAAGAGCTGGGGCCCAGAGGGGGCAAGAAACAGAACAGAGTGAGCCGGAGCTTTGAAGTCAGATCCTCGTTTGAACTCTTTCTTCGTTACCCACTAACTGTCTGGTGCTGGGTAGACCCTGGACTCCCTGGGTCTCAGCTTCCTCCGCTTAGGAGGATATGATAACATCTATCTCGCAGCGCTGCTGTTGTAAGGATTAAATGGGATAACAAGGATGCTGGTCAGTGTAGCGCCTGACTCGTCCTGGCCCCTTCTTTACCTATGTCTTTTAAATAAGAATTTGCAAAATCAGTAGACTCTGCCACTTTTTATGGTAGAGCAATCTTATCTCAATAGGCACTATCCTTCTACAGTTTCTGTCTTGACAACTGGATGATATATTTAAAAGTTTCCCATTTTATTCTACATCCCTGTCTCATTTGGAAGTAGGTCTTGCAGTTATATGTTTAAATTCCAATAACAAGTATGTCTTTAGGAAAATCACAATGACTCTTAGCTTTTGCTTCTACTGAACACCCTGAGTCAATGCACATTGGTCAAAGGATTACATAAAAGTAATGTAAAGCCAGGCGTGGTGGCTCATGCCTGTAATCCCAGTATTTGGGAGGCTGAGACAGGAAGATCACACGTTCGAAGCCAGCCTCAGCAATTTAGCAAGGCTTTCCATAACCTAGGGAGTCCCTGTTTCCAAATAAGAAATAGAGCCGATCTGGGAGTGTAGCTCAGAGGTACAATGCCTCTGGGTTCAATCCCCAGTACCACACACACACAAAAAAAGTAATGTAAAGAAGAATTAATATTAAGCAGACAATTTATAACTAAAATACACACCTATGGTTTAAGTAATTGTTTCCCAGTGGTAAGATTAGTCCTTCAGAGGTAAGTTCTTTTTTTTATTTCATAAGTTTATTTTTTTAACTTTTTATGTTCATTTATTGGTGCATTGTAATTATACATTTTGATATATGTCAGTTTATCAACATCATACATGCACACATTGCACATTCAGCCCTCCCTCCAATCCCACCCTATTCCCTCCCCCTTCCCTCCCTTTCATGCTCGGGATAGTGATTGAGTCTTATAGGTTTGTGTATGTACATCATGTGCTATAGCGTGTTTCCCTCCACTCCCCCCCCCCAACTCCCTCAGTTAGGTCACCTTCTTTGTCCATCTAAAGATTTCTTCTTCTTCCCTTCTAAGTCCCTTCTACGTCCCATTCTATCTAGCTCACACAGATTAGGGGGAACATCCGATTTTTTACTCTTAGTGACTTACTAATATCGCTTAGCATGATGTTCTCTAGTTCTCTCCATTTCCCTGCAAATGATGTGATTTTGTTCTTCTTTGACACGGGCAAGATTTACTGGTTATGTCCAGGCTAAGGGGAGCTATAGCTTGACCAGGAGTGAATGCTTTCTTTTATTTGATCACTACCAAAGAATTTATAGCTCTGAAATCAGACACTTCTAATCCCTACGTTTTACAGAAGAAATTGAGGCTCCCACGAGGTTGTGTGACCTGCACAGTTACTGTAACTTAGTAACATAAACACGGGTCTCAAAGCCCTGGGCTCTGTTTGAAACGCTATTTCAGAGATCCCCCCACACACACACACACACTCTCCTGCTATCATTATGAGCTGTAAATACCTAACCATTTCCTGAAGTTTTGAAAATGTCACGCGCTACGGTGCTGTCTGACACGGCTTTACCGGACATGTTTAGTGACCCTGAAAAAAAATACCTTTTGCAAAAGTGAAAGCCAGCAAAGAAATGGTCACTGTGGAATCGCCGTCCCAACATTCAATCCTAGGAGATATAAATAAGTACAGAGAAATACCCACACTTTTGCATGATCACCCAGCCCTCTTGAGGTTTCCCTCCTCACCAGCCATAAATATGACCTACTCCTCTGCTCATTTGCGGCTTGAAATACACCCCACCAGGAACTGGGATTTCTCATTCTGAAAGCTGGTTTGGCCACCCACTTGCTGTGTGGCCTTGGACAAGTCATTTAGCGACTTTCTCAATCTTAATCATAGAGTAAGAATCTTAACTTGCATCATGAGGATGACTTGATTTGATCCCCAGCACCAAACAAACAAAGCAAAACAAAAAAGACTTTATTCACAGTTACTAGGAACTCCCATTTTTAAAACTGATATTTTTTTTTTTTTTTTTGCGGTGCCGGGGGTTGAACCCAGGGGCGTTTTACTTCCGAGCTACGCCCCCGGCTCTATTTTTTATTCTTTATTTTGAAACCAGGTCTCAAAAAATTGTGGAGGCCTCACTAAGTAGCTGAGGCTGGCCGCGAACCCGGATCCTCCAGTCTCAGCCTCCAAAGTACTGGGATCACAAGCGTGTGCCACCACGCCCGGCCTGATATTTTTTAAAAAGTGGCACTGTCCTGTCACATATATCGAAAAATTACCTATGTGATAGTATCATCCAGAAAAAAAGTCAAAAAAACTGTTCAGCATATTGCAGCTGAAAACAGGCTTAATAATGACCATTTTGCAAATGATTCTATTGAAAGCAAAGTTCTAATTAGGATAGTTGTCCATAGAAATTTGCCACTTCTCCATGAAAACAAAGCTCTCACATAAAGCTTCTCTAGGAAGCTCTAGAACATAGCCCCTAGAACATTCTTAGGCTAGGTTAGGAATTTCTGCTCTATCATCTCATAATTCCTTGATTATGCTAATGTCATTCCACTTATTATATTGAATTAGAACTATTTATTCAGCCAGGCTTGGTGGCACACACTTGTAATCCCAGTACTTGGGAGGCTGAGACAGGAGGACCGCAGGTTCGCAGCCAGCCTCAGCTACTTAGTGAGGCCCTCTGCAACTTGGTGAGACCCTGTTTCAAAATTAAGAATAAAAAATAGTGCTGGGGTGTAGCTTGGAGATAGAATGCTCTGGGTTCCATCCCCAGTTCCGCAACAACAACAAAAAAAAGAACTATTTATTCATACACCTGTGGTTTCTAGTAGACTTGCGCTCTCATAGGCAGAAACCATGTCTTATTCATCTTTCTAGAGCCACTGTTTGTCACATAACAGGTATTATTAAATACACAACTTCTTGACCTGCACCAAAATGGGACAGCTGTTTCCACATAAGGGGAACTGTTCAATGTTATTCTCATAGCCAGTGGGGAGGTAAAATAATGTTTTTTGAGTAGAATTTCATTTCCTGAACTTGTAAAAAAATACTTATAAGGATTGAGCCTTATGAAGTGTTTCAGCATCCTCCAGCCATCTTCGTCTTAGGTCCTTGAGAGAGTGTTCTAAGTATGGCAGTGTTCGGTTGATACACACACGCACACACTCACAGATGTAACCACACACGTATGTGCACCCACGTAATCACATCGGTACACATGTTCTCTTCTCTCTCTCTTGCACACATCACATACACACATTCTCAAGCCAAAAGACATACAAAAAGAGTAAGATTGAGAATTCTAATAGAGCTACAGGCAAATGGACATATCTATATGGGAATTCTGGAAAAATTAATTTACCTGTCTTCAATAAAAAAACTATAGGTTTTGGTCCATGGAACTTAAACTTCCTTTGAAAAAGTAAGTGCCAAATTAATATATCCATATGACAAGGTCAGCTGACACCAAAAATCCAGACTGGGGGGAGAATCGACCACTGTAGATTGTGGCAAGGCCAAAAGGTCCTTGTCCCTCCTTGGAAAGTGCCACTGACCCCATGCTTTCTCTTCTGGGTGTGTTGGAACTACTCGCTATAGAAACTTGAGTATGAACAACATAAGGATTCTGAAGAGAGCCAACCCTCATTCACCATTGTTTATTATAAATATTTATCTGTGGTTGGTAGATATGGCCAAGATAATAGAGCAAATTTACTTTCTGTGGAAAAAGAAAATAATCCAAACATAGCAATGACAAAACCAATTTAGGAAAAAATACAGGAGGTATACTGTTTTCTTTTTCTTTGATTTAGTCAACATTATTTTGAAATTTTTAGTTTCTTTTTTGTCATAGTCTCGCATGATTAAAAACACAACACTAGAACATTACTCACTAATATCTCACCCTCAATTCTTTCCCCTTATCAAAAATAGGAAAGAAAATTCTACCTGTTATTCCTGAGGTAAATGTCCACGAATCGGTGTCACATTCAAAAGCAGTCTGGATGAAGCAGAGGGGACAGTGAGGGACAGTGGCCTCTGGGGCCAGTCTCCTGGGTCAGCACAGACAAGGGGCCCATCAGGAGGTGCGGGATAGGGAAGAAACACAGAGAGTGAACAACGGCAAAGATACAGCACCACAGCAGTGTCACAACCAGAGGCCACAGCGGCGTCTTCACGTGTAAACTGTACCTAAAACCCATGTGTTACCTACCAATGGTTTATATCCATCTGGGACTTAAGGGTGAGAAGAGGTGGTGACATGTAGCCCTGGGGATCTGTCACCAAGGGCTCTGCTTAGTGTAGAACTCAGCACATCACAGAGATTCAACTTGGATCCCCAATTGTCCTTATTTTTGTCCTTTAAGGAGGGACATTCCTCTTCTTCTTCCATGTAGTAAATTACATTTGATGTTTCCATTCTACCATTTCTAAGTTCATTAACATTTCTAAGCTCAATAATTCTCCAAATATGAGTTGATTACAAATTAGTGATTCCAAATGTCAAGAATAATGGGAAATTTGTAAGTAGTAGAATTCATAGTCCTTAAATTCTCCATTAACTTCAAACAAATGAATGAGAAAAATCCTTAGCCCCCCTCACCCCACTTCCAGGTTGACACTGAGTTATGTGTAGTTGGCAATCAGGCTTTCAAAATAATAATAATAATAATAATAATAATAATAATAACTACCTATGTTTGGAATACCAATTGAGCATCCTATAAAACTTCAGCTATTGGTAGAAAACCTAAAACAGGTTTTCCTCATGTAAGTGGCTATAAATTTAGAGTTAATTTCTCAGTATCTGGAATTTGTGAAAACAATTCATTAGGCATAATTTTTGCCATCCAAATAAGAACAGTTCATGGGAATCTTTCAAATCTCTTCTCTGATCTCTATTGAAGAAGTACAGTGGTTAAAGGAATCCACGTTCTCTGGGCGCTTTTCCCGTGGACTTGGGTGGCTCCCTGTGGGAATTCACTCCAGTTGTCACCATCTGATTCCTCTCCATCCTGTGACCTGACACTCTATTTCATGGCCCAGCGCAGGTCTTCAGTCACAATTTACCAAATAGGACTCATTGTGCTCCCTGGAGCCTGATCTTACTTCCTTATTTGCCTATCATAATACTAGAAAAGAGGGGAAATTAGGTGAGATTAAAACTAGCAATGGATTGCCAGCACTATTTAGCCTCATGAGCCTCTATTATTCATTATAAAAGGGGAGTTGAGTAAAAAAGATAGTATTCAGGATTGAAAGGTATCTCTTATTTATCTAAGATGCATTTATTAGTATTTTTGAGAATTATAATTTCTAGTCACAGAGAGTGAAGGGTCATATGTTTTCTCTCATATGTGGAAGCTAGGGAGTAATCGGGATACAAGAGAGACTTTAGATAATGGAGAAGAAACCCCAGTGGAGTGAGGGGTGGTCCAGGGGAGGGTGGGGGGTGCTAGGGAGAATTAACCAAGGAGGTACTCCCATTGACGTTATGAACATACGTGAGAATACCAGTGCCGACCTCAGTAGCATGTATAGGGAAGTGGGGGGGAGAAAGCTCGCCAGGCGCTGTGTGCATGTATGTCACCATCACTCTGAACTACATTATGATGTGAGACTACGATGCACCAATAAAAGTAAATGAAAGAGTATTTTACTGAAATATATCAATTATTTTTCACTGCTAGACTTAAACCAGAGATATTGGTACTCTCATATACCACTAATACAATTTGTGTGTGTGTGTGTGTGTGTGTGTATTTCCTCTCCAACAAAAATAAACAAAGTTTTGAAAAAAATTAACCCTTGTTAGGAAATAGCTAAAAGCCTCATATGAAATTGGACGTAGCAGTGTGAATAAGACATGCTTCAGAATGGAGAACATGAGCTTTTCTCTAGTGCACCTACTCTTGAGAATAAATAAAAATTGCTAGAGGTATATCCTGAGGCTTCAAAAGCTGGTGTATACCCCAGATTCCCCAGGCTTCCTCAGAGACCGAGGAACATCATTGGGCCACAAGGTCACAGCAGCCAGACCTGGGCTTTTCTTCTACTGCTGGCCTGCTGGCTGCTGGAAAGACTCTGTTTCCTCTGAAATTCAGAAAACTATGGATGAGTAGTGCTTCCTTCCACTTCCCCAAGTGTTTCCAAGTTCATGTACCTGGGTCTTGGTGATTTCAGAGATGTTGTAGTAGAGTTGTATTTTCCCTTGTTCTGCATTTTCTGCAATTCTGTGTAAAGGTTTGGAAGAAGAAGAAGGGGAAGAGGAGGTGAAGGAAGAGAAAGTGGAAGAAGGATAGGATAAGAATCTAAAAAAGGAGGAGAAGGGAAGGAGGCAGAGGAGGAAGAGGAGGCTGCAAGAGCAGTACTGGCAAAGAGGTACGTGGGTGGTCTGCAAAGCTAAAATATTTTTATGGAAAAGTTTTGAAGACCCATGACCTCTCTCACAGGATGTGATACCATTTTAGATTGGTTAGGACAGGGACATAAGGAAAGTACAAGAAGAAAACTATGGTCAAACTACCCCTGGTCCAAAGGAATTCTTGATGAAAGCCTTTTCTAAATATTTTTCTCTGTGTGGCAAACACTGTTGGTTGCTTCCCCGACAGACATGCTCTCTCAATTTGGGTCACAATTAGACAGCCACATGTTTCAAGGGAGGCTCCCTATCTTGAAGTTTGAATGAGTCCACTGGGGGCAGTCCCATCCCCTTGCCAGTAATCAGTTTGGGACTTGGTACAAGTTGTAAATTTGGCTAATAAGACAAGGTAAGTATACTGTGGGATGCATGAACACAATTGACTCTCCTTTAAAAGGGAAGCCAAGGAAGGAATATGTCTTCTTTTTCACCCTTGGACCTTTGGGTGAAGAAGGGCCCAGAACTGCTCTAGCCATCCTGTAACCCACAGACAGAGTGGGAAGTTGACCAGGAGGAGGAGGAGGAGGAGGAGGAAGAGGAGAAGGAGGAGAAAAGTAGGAAGAGAAGGAGAACCAATCTTGAGTCTATCTGCCTGAGCATTTGGTATGTACGATAATGAAATTTCTATATTGTCAAACCTAGTTCCTTTCCTTCCCTTTAATCCAGAAGCATTCTAATACACCCTCTATAGGCAACAGCTTGCAAGAAAAGCATCTAGGCTACCTCTATCATTTCACGATAGAAGATCAAAAATACACAATGCTGATCTTGCCCTGATGGGACAGAGCAATCTATTAATCTGTGTCTTCAAACATCCCATGTTTCAATCTGGAGCAAACACATCTCTGGATGCAGCCCTTATGAATAATTCTTGATTGAGAACTGTCATCAAGAAAGTAGACGGAATCTTCCTAACCATTAGTAAGTGATTCGAGACATATTCAGAAAGGAAATTCAATTTTAGCTAATCTATAAAATGGGCTGCTATTTTGAAAATGAATTGTACTCCGTGGTATAAATATATATATAATCTTTTTACCTACAGATATTTTCAAATATGACAGACAAATCCCAATAAATTTCAAATGATAGAATATGAGCAATTTTAGAATTCAAAAGTAAAGTCGCTATAGGGACAGAGCAAATCTTAAAACCCATGAAGCTGCCCTCCCCGCCCTCCCCCTCGCCTCTTGCCCCTCCCCCTCCCCGCTGACATGTTACACACTGTCCCCAGCCAGTGTGCTGTCGGCCATGTGTGCTACCACATTCGCAAGAAGTTACAATAATTTATTCTAAATGTCTTGGCTTTTACAGCCTAAATTGAGACCTTTAGTGGCACTTGGAAATTATTTTTGTGGTTTACTTTTATAGATAACACATTTCCCACCCCTACCCCTTTCTGTTGGCTCCTTCAGAAATTTGGTTGAGGGAAACCACACAGAATTCTGAAATCTGTAGGCCAGGTGCCCACATCACAGTCACTTGGATCCTCTCGCTGGTGGCTTTTGGCAAGACATCAAAGTCTGTTCTTTCTCCTATTATCATTCCTAACAGGAAATTTGACTCCAGTGACTATATATAATATTTTCAGTAGCTTTAACTCATAACCCATTAATTACTTTTGGTTTTATTTATTGTGCTTCTGGTATTTTTCTTAAATTTAAAACTCTCCAAGAGTCTTTTAATTTTAATATTATACTCTTATTTATGGGCATTTGCAGCAGGAGTACTGGTAGTGGTAAGAAAGAAATTGATGAAAAATTTGTGTCACTGTTCCCTTTCCCAAATCACTGAAGCCACCAACTCCCTTTATTAGCCTTGCCTCTATCTCACTTTGCTGAGATAGAGGCAAGACAACATTCTGAGAAAGACCTTTTCCATGAAACCCAGGGACAATCACAGTCAGTCTCTGACCTAAAATTCTGCCCATAACTTCTCTGCTAGAAGAGACTATCCCAGGATCCTGCATGCCACTAAGAAACGTGAAGCGGAAACTTTTCAGGGCTAAGTACATGTGAGCATGCTGGTCCCTCTAGCACCACACACACACACACACACACACACACACACACTCTCTCTCTCTCTTCCCTTTCCATCCTCATATCTATATCCTTACACTGTAGAAGATCAGACTGTTCTCCTGCAGAAAATATTGTCATAGAAAGCAATCTGAACTGCATTATCTTACCATACTCTTAACATTATCTGCATCTGATTACACTAACCCAATAGGTTTCACCCATGTACCATATAAATGCAAAGCACTTTTTCTTAATTATCCATAGTGGGCTTGATGGTGAACCTCAAAATGATATGTCCATGCCCTAAGCTACAAAGCCTATAAGTGTGACATTATTTGGAAAAGGGGTCTCTGCAGATGCAATTAAGGATCATGAGACCATACTGGGTTAGACAGGCCCCAAACCCAAAGACAAATCCTTTGATGGGAAGAGAATGTGAAACAGATACAGACGCACAAGGGGGAAAGGGCAGGTGAAGAGAAGGCACAGATCGGAATTATGCCGCCACTAGCCAAGGAATTTGGTTGCCTCCAGAAGCTGGAAGAGGCAAGAAATGATTCTCTTCGAGAGCCTTTGGAAAGAACACTGCTTTGCAGACGCCTTGGTTCAGCTCTCAGGCCTCCAGCACAGTGAGAGAATGGATTTCTGTAGTTTTAAACCATCGAGTTTATGCTGGTTTGCTGTGGCAGCTATAGGAAATGAAGACAACCTCTGAAGGCTCTTAATTCTTCAAGGTTGGAAAATAATACTTTGCTTTTATTTTTGTGTATTTTACTTTATTGGAAAAATAAAAGCAATGGATAAGGGATGAAACCGTTTACCAAGAGCAGATAGAACAGATTGCAAGGTGCATAGAGGCATCCCTGGTTGACTTCTGCCACAGCTATATCTAAGATCATGTTCCAAGAGCAAGAATCTGTCTCAGACCTGGCCATTCCCATCCTTGGTCAGCAGCACAAGGAGTGGAAGGGACGCGGGACGAGGCACCAGAGGCCAAGGAGATTGCTGTCCATCACTGCAGACTCGGTGTCTTGATTTCCTAAACTAGAATAATGAAACAATAGCTGTGAAAATGAGCTACAGGTGATAGTATTCCATGAAAAGAAGCTCAACGTATTAGATAAGAGAGGAGTGAAAAGAAGCAAAACATGAGGTCATGTCCTATAGACACCACTGAACCCAAATGATGAGTAGGAATTCCTCACTCCACAGGGTTCAACGGGGTGACCACTGCACAGCCCCAATGTCCAATGCTGCCACATCACTCTGGCGAGTTTCCAAGAGTCACAGGCCGTCCACTGTTTCTTTTTTCTTGCAAACGATTGGTGTTAAAAAGAGCGAGCACCTAGCATTCGCAAGGCCCCGGGTTCAATCCTTAGCACCAAAAAAGAAAAGTACAAGTTGAGCTTGGCTACCTTTGGGGAATTTAATATTCGGAGCGTTGATAGCCTCATCACAGTGCAAACTCAGAATTCAACACCATTCCTGGCCATTCGGTTCATCCATAAGCTAGTATTTTGGGGAGTCTGTGGCAGACATCTGAACACCATGGGACGACTCAGCCTTCCCTTCTGGGCCAAGCCTGTGGGTGCTTCAAAAGAAACCCAGAGCAGCTGAGGGGGTGGTTTTAAGGAAGGTTTTGCAGGCTTCTCTGCCAAAGTTAAACCAGCTGGGTAAACTCCAGGAGCAGAGCCACACAGCTCGGTAAGGTCCCCCACTAGACATAGGCCTTGACAAGCAAGCCCTGGTTCCATCACAACAGAGCAAACGCAGGGCTTGTCTGCCAGACCTGGTGCAAGGTGCTATTATTCTCACACTGCCTCCAGACCACCAATGTTCACAAAAGGAGATCGAGGAAGGGAACAACAGAGAAAGGCTGGGACTGACCCAGACTTACAAAGCAATGCTTTAGTGTGAGCCCGGAAATGCGTTGGGGACTAGTTGACTTCCCTGCCTCTCCTTGCCTCCTTTCAAATTAAATTATATTTAAAATGAAAATCCCCATTGCATTCATGATTTATGTGACCTGTCACGCTAGCTACATGATTTAATTATGGTCAAGGAAAGTGAACTGAAAAGAATACGGAACTGACATAGGTCTGGATTCAAGCCCTAATGTGGCCACTTGAATGAGCCGGTTAGGAGGCGCATTTACCTGCCTAGGTCTCGGTATCTTCATTTGTAAGATATAGGAGCCTCATTAGAAAGGATAAGGGGGCCATTCTTAAAAGCATGTTTGGAGAAAACATAAAATATCAAAGGAATAGTGATTATTGAAATGCATTTATAAGTTACCAGGATTTGACAACTTCCAAGTCTGTCTTAAGCTAATAACTCCAACTCTTCTAGAAATCAATCCCCTGGAAGCTTGAACATACCACTGGTCTCTCACACACACTAGAGGTGTGTCCGCTGCTATGAAAAAGTGTGGCACGGGGGTAACTTAAAGTGGGGCTTCTTTAATTTTAAAAAATATAAAGATACAATGGAAACCAATAAAAATGACTCAGCAACACAGAGCATACCAATGAATGTAGAGCATAAAGGATGAGAGTCTGAAAGAATTTTCAAAAATGGCTCTTATTAAACCAGTGTGAAAAGTTTAGGTGGTAAAGGAAATAGGAAAGGATAAAATCAAAATAGCTTATGTGGGCACTTCCTAGTAAAATAATAATAATAATAATAATGATAATAATAATGTATGAAAATCAGGTGATAAATCCATATACACAAACACTGGGTTTTATGGCTTTTTTTACTACACACACGTCTTAATTGCTTTTGCTTTTATCTTAGGATAATTTTAACTGTGTTTTAATTTTCAACTTGTGCAGGTTTGCAAAGTCGGCGGGAGTAAACGTCACTCACAAGAGAACACAGTCAAAGTAAAGGGGCAAAATAATTGCAAAGAAGGTCCTGAGATGATTGACAGCTGTGGTCAGCGTCCTCGGAGCAGGACAAGCAGGGCTGGGCGCCTTCCCCTCCAGGGTTCCGTGAGCATCTAGTGCTCTCGAACGATTCTGCAGTAGAAAAGAGGATGCGTACAGAGAACAAGGGGTCAGGTGGACCAGCAACACTAGCAGAGCTAACCTGCGCCTGGAGGCTTCTCCTGCTTCAGGACACGCGTTCTGGGGGTGGGGTGGGGGCTGGGCAGTACAGAGCTCCTTCCTCATCACCTGCTTCCCTCCACTGTGGCCATTTTCACAAGTCAGCAGGGGGTACAGGCAGGAGGCAAATCCAGCACATCGTCAAAATAAGCAAGTGCTCCTTGCCAAAAGGAAATGTGGGCTAAGAACTATAATGAGAGGGTAAGCAAAGAGCCACCGGGTGCAAGCAGCGAGATGTGTCAGCGAGAGAGAGCAGCAGCCCTGCTGGCCCGGGTACAGGCCAGAGCCTTAATCTGTAAATCACTGGGAAGCCCAAAACGTCAAGAAAATGTGGCCACCCCTGGAGTCGAGGCATGAGGGAACAGAGACAACCTCCAACTCTCCCCTCCTGCAGATAACCCATGTGAAAAAGCAAAAACACCCCCACGTCCAAGAGAGGGGAAGGCTGGTTTGCCAGAATCCAATTACATTGAATCAAGATGGCGAAAATTGATGAGCACGTGTCCCGTAATCCCAAATGAAAAACACACGCATATGCACACACACATGGAAACACACGCACACACACACGCACACACACACACACACACACACACACACACACACTCTACTCTTAAGAATGCTTGACTGTATTCTCTCATCTCCCTTTATAAGCCTACTCTAACATTTCTGGCACGGGCCTGAAAGTCATTAGTAATTTAGCTGAAACGTAAAATTTTACTGCAGTGCATTGGTAGCTATTAGGAGGTATAAATCTGTGCGGCTGTGGCAGGTTGAATTCCCTCCTACCACCCTTCATGGAGCTGCAGAAAGCATCCAACTGTGCTGGGGGTACAGGACTCACGTTTGGGGATTAGAGACATGAGAATACCAAAAGATGCTTTCTTTTCTCGACCCACACTCACCATTTGGATCTGCTTTTTTGGGCCCAGTCCCACTAGAGAAAATGTGATCTTCTTCAGGAAGCTTGAATTTGGCCAACTGCCTTACAAAAGCCATCATGTACCAAATCATCAGGTTCCACAAAAGCTGTGTTGGCTTCACCCTTGTTTGTCACATTGAGCCAGGCTCATTGTTTTCGGAGGTCTTTGGAGAACACAAGTATCTCGCTCATCAATTCTGAAAGACAGTTTCTCTATAAAACAGAGCAAAAGAAAGATGATGCATAATATTTATTTTTCAGGAGCATTTTCTTTGGTCCTTGAAGTTTACGTCATGGCTTTCAACAAAAGCCTTCCTGCAATCTTTTGGGTTTGGGGTGCAAATATATTGTCATGGCCAAATTATTATGCTTTTGAGCATAGTACCAATAGCACATGAACTCTGAACCTTTGTTATCGGAGTGACTTAGTAGAAAGTATACGGGACTTGGAGTTGATGCCTGAGTTCTATGCCGATAGCCAGGGACAGCAGATACGAGCACTTATTCCACCAATCCATTCTTGTGTCCACAGCAGATATTATTAGAGGGTTACAAAGTCATCCCAGGCTTTAGATGAACCTGGATCCAGTAGCTCTGTCTGAATGTCATGAATCAAGACATGAGGTGGGACTTCTCCTCAATAAAGCCTGCCAGTGACCATGACCAGTTTATCAAGGTTAGCACTTGAGACCTTCTGTAAGTACTATGAAAGCAGGAAACACAATTATTCATCTCATGTCTCAACATCTGGCACACATAGCTGTCCGTAGTAAATAGTTATTGAAAGCTACTGAATCTTCTGGCCCTGCCATTAGTTCTAAGAGCTTCCTAAACTATTTCTTTCCTTATTGTGTTTTCCTAGAAAATGGGTATTGTGTTTATTGCCAGTTAGCTTATTATTTTGCCAAAAGAAATTAAATATTTAAATTAAACTGTTAGATGTTAAACATTAAATTATTTGCAAATAATTCTATCATCAGCATTGCTTCAAGCAAAATAAATGGACATGTTCTCTCCTCCCTGGTTGCTTAGTCTAGAATGGGGTTGCCTGAAATACAAATTAATATTGTTTGTGGGGTTCCCTCTGGTTATGGTGCCTTCAGAAGGAAGTCCTTTATCAACTATTTTTTGGGGGTACTGGGGATTGAACCCAGGAGCATTCTACCTGAGCTGCACTCCCAGCCCTATATTATTTATTATTTTGTTTTGTTTTGAAACAGGGTCTCACTAAGTTGCTGAGGGCCTCGCTAAGTTGCCAAGGCTGGCCTCAAACCTGCCATCCTCCTGTTTCAGCCTCCCAAGTACTAGGATTACAGGTGTGCGCCACCATACCCGGCCTTTATCAACCTTGTCCAATTCCATAGTATCATGAGCATTTTCCTTGCCTTTTTTAGGAAGCGGCACCTCATACACTGTGTTAAGAATGATACTGGGGATGTCAACCAGTACTTGACATCTTTACTAGTGAGACTGCTTTCGGTAATAAGTAGCAGAAAATTTCACTCAATGTCTTTAAACTATAAGGAAGGATCCACTGACTTTACAATTAGAGATACCAGAGGGAAGGGAATCTATAGATGACTCATAATCAGGCTACTCATTATATGGCTCTATTTCCTTCCTAAGCCTTGCTTACCTCACGGTTCCAAAATGGCTGCAACCACGCACACTTCCTCATTGATATCTTCAACCACAGCCTTGATCTTCCAACATTTCCAGGAAAAGCCATGAGATTTAATATGCTTGGATGGCTTAAATGAGATGGCTTAAAACATGTACTCAAACCTTAACTAATTATTATAATCTATTCATAAGATGCCCTGATTAGCTTCGCACAGACCGTCTGCCTGACCCTAGAAGCAGTTGAATCAGGTCGAATCGGTTCTGTCAGATTCACAGAGCTCAGTACTGTTGGAAAAAGGTGGAAGGAATGTTGCAAGAAAGGGAACCCATAAATACCCATCCTAACAGCATCTCTTTCCCACAACCTGGGGCAGAAGCTCCCGTGTGACCAAGGCACCAGGAGTAGTTATCAACCCCCTGAACACTGGCCATGCTTGATCCCACTCACACTTGCAACTATGTGAAATCCAAATATCCTCTAACCCAACCGCCTTGTGTACAAGCAGGGTGTTGGAGGAAACACCAGCTTCTTCCCATCTCGATGTCCTCAACATGTATTTGCTTGCCAATTCATTCTTCTGCAATGTTCTTCCATCCTCAGATATTTCTTGGAAGTCCCATACATGTCTCTGGCCTATTGAAAAAGGAGCACAGAGTTTCTGTGTGCCTTGCTTCCAATCAGGGCTTGTCTGAAGTCTGCTTGTCGACAGGGCAGAAACCAGGCCCAAGAGATACCTGCCATCACCCCCCTGCCCTTCCCGCTCACCACCCCTGCTCAAAAGTCCACCCTGCCAATCGTAAAGGTGCATCCCTGCTATAAGAGCACACTGCAAAACTTTCACTTCTCATCAATTCCCTCACTTCTCATGAAGAATTCCCTCATTTACACTTTGAATCTCACTATGAGAGATCATCACAAGGCACCAATAAGAGTGTTAAAATATAAAAAAAAAGAGTTCCCTTATTTAACTGTGTGATTCCCACAATGGCATAAATCAGTCCATGGGGTCAGTTGGAGTTAACTGTCCTTGTATCCTGTCTACATCCTTCTAACTCCTTCTTCTAACCCAGGTGCCCATCAAAGCCCCCTTCTCCTGCCAACCCCTTAAAAAAAAGCATATTAATAGACTCATGAAAAAAAAGTAAGGGTCTACATCTCACTTTTAGTTCAATTAGCATCCGCGTAATTGACAGGGTCAGGTTTTGCATTGGCTCTAGAAAGCTTAGAATTGAATGCACAGTACCTCACCCAAGTACACGTGTGTGCAATTTGAGCTTTATTCCCAGGTGCTAATTCTCTGCCCTTGCTTCCCTCCCTCCTTATCCAGTGCTTTCCAGTTCCATCTTCCTGATGATTGCTTACCTATCCCTGCATCCCACCTGTGGCTTCCTTGTAGAACCTTACCTACATCTTCTTCCTTGTGTGCTAGGTTACTCTGGTCTACAACTGAAGGTGTATGTAGCAGTCAGATCCAGTGAAGTCTTTTGCCAGTAGTGGGGTGATCTCAGCCTCCTTCCTCCCACCCCCTGACCCATCATTATAACTTTGACAACAGCAGCAGAAAGCCCTGGAAAACTGAACAGCTCTTGCAACACTTCCATAAGCAAAGAAAGGTCATATGTCTATACCAGAGAGAATTTTTCAATGAGGTCTATTGTCACCACAAAGGTGACAGACCCCTCACTCTTGCAGATGGCTCCTGCCTTAATCTTAACCAGAACTGAGGAAGAAATCACTCTTAATCTCAAACAGAATGGCAGACATCTCCCCCCAGGGATGGTAGATTCCACACCCCCATCCAGTCCTAGTTGGTATCTCATACTCTCTAGGTTTCAGCAAGCCGTCTGAATCTGCCTCAGTTTTCTTCCATGGGTGTTACAGTTAGATACAGAGTGTCCCCTGAAGAGCTCATGTATTAATGACGTAATCAAGTCATGAGGGTTGTAATCTCATCAGTGTGTAAATCCATTGTAATGGATTTACTGGGTGGTAACCTAGGCAGGTGAGGTGCGGCTGGAGAAGGTGGGTCCCTGGGGGTGTGGCCTTAGGGACTGTGCTTTTGTCTTTGAGTCCCCTTGCTTGCTTCCAGCCTCTGAGATGTGAGAGCAGATCCCTTGTTCTCTCCCTCTCTCTGCTTGCGGTCACCATGCCCTGAGATCCACAGACCTTGGCCTCACATGGACTGAACTCGAAATCTCCAAAAACTGTGAGCAAATAAATCTTCCTTCCTCTAAATTGTGTGGTCAGTTGTTTTGGATTATAGCAGTAAGAATATTGACTGAGACAATGGAGTACTGAGGAACATTGCAAAAAGTAAGTAAAAATTATAAGCTGCCCTTCAAACAAATATCTGGTTTCAATAAATAAGTTATCTATTTACAACTAAGGAAAGCAAGGTAGTCAAAGACACTGGTGTTTCTCTCCAGAGGTCACTGCTGCCAGCTGCCACCCTCCTTAGAAAGGAGACCTCAGATGTCCACATGCTAGTGGGGAGGGGGTGGAAGGTTGGACATTCACAGTGGATCTTGCAGAAGGCTCCAGGGAACAGGAGAACGAAAGCATGGGATATTGTTCAATTTGTCTGCAAGGCATGGTACAACGAGAAGGAAAACTGAACCAGATACACACAGGATGTGAAAAGTGGGAGTCTCTGCTCAGAGGAGACAAGAGGTCCATTCTTGCACATGGGATGCAGGAGGACAAGGGAGAAAGAAATATGGAGAAACTTTGAGAGTGCTGGGGGAAGTTGGTATCAAGTAAAATGATATAGCGGCTTCAGGTGAAAACCCTGTAGAATATTCTGAGCTAATTGTTTTTTTTTTTTTTTGCAGTACTGGGGATTGAACGCAGGGGTGTTCTACCTCTGAGCTACACCCCCGGCCCTATTTTTTATACTTTATTTTGAAACCGGGTCTCACGAAGTTGCGTAGGGGCCTCACTAAGTAGAGAGAGAGAGAGAGAGAGAGAGAGAGAGAGAGAGAGGGAGGGAGAGAGAGAGTGAGAGAGCTGAGGCTGGCCGCGAACCCGGATCCTCTGGTCTCCACCTCCCAAAGTACTGGGAGTACAAGCGTGCGCCACCACGCCCGGCTCTGAGCTAATTCTAAGGTGTTATTTTTAGGGAACTGCTATCAACATCAGTAGCATGAGGTTTCCATGTAAAACGGGCTCTCCTTGTCCCACAGTGCCAGCAGTGACAAGCACCCCAATGCCTACCATTCAGTGCCTTCTTCAATTTCCACTTTCAGTCCTTTAAACCTCTACTCTTAAAACAGTTGTGTTTTTGAGCAGAAAGAGTAGGAGGAGAAAAATATAGAAGGCAAGCACTGATTGTGTTTTTTAAAGAAAGGGACTTACGTTTATTTGAAGCTAGGAGATTTATTTATTTATTTATTTATTTATTATTTATTTATTTATTTCTGGGGGTTGAACCCAGGGGCATTCTATCTCTGAGCTACACCCCCAGCCTTTTTAAATTTTTTTTTTATTTTGAGACAGGTTCTCATTAAGCTGCTGAGAGTCTTGTTACATTGCTGAGGCTGTCCTCAAACCTGCACTCCTCCTGTCTCAGCCTCCCAAGTACTGCTATTATAGGCATGCACCACCACACCCAGCTAGGAGATTTATTTTTTTTAAATATAATTTCTTTTATTCTTTTATATATTTCATATATATATATTTTTTTTTGCGGTACCAGGGATTGAACCCAGGGGCGTTCTACCTCCGCGCTACACCCCCGGCCCTATTTTTTTATACTTTATTTTGAAACCAGGTCTCACGTAGTTGCAGAGGGCCTCACTAGGTAGAGAGAGAGAGAGAGAGAGAGAGACAGGGAGAGAGAGAGAGAGAGAGAGAGAGAGAGAGAGAGCTGAGGCTGGCCGCAAACCCGGATCCTCCGGTCTCCGCCTCCCAAAGTACTGGGATTACAAGCGTGCGCCACCACGCCCGGCTTAGGAGATTTATTTTTAAGAAGAAAACTAAACTTCTTTTTAAATGTTAAGAGAAAAAGACATGGAGTAAAAGCAAAAAAACAAGATGAAACGATACGTCTTGGAATATATATATGAAAGCTAGTGATCAAAAGTTAATTTGTGTATTACAGAGGAATAAATCTAATTGTAAACCATCAGAGAAGAAGAAGAGGATGTTACAGAAGTAAAAGGAATTTTAAAAAAAATTAGTGGTCTGATGAAGCCATTTAGACTCTCCTTGATGGATAAAATGTCTTTCTCTATCAACTGAAATGAACTGAGTTATTGAACTGTCACACTAGTCTTTTCCTGTTATCTCATATTGTCTTTCAGGCCCCAACAGCTGAATGTTAAACCTGAGTCGCAAAGAAGTGGCATGTCTGCTGTTCACGTGCACAGTGACAAGTTGACTGGGGAAGGGCAGGCGACTGTAGGACTTACTGCAAGCTAAAACCTAAAACAAACAGTCGAGTCACCAGTGGATACTTAAAAAAGGAATTTATGGCCCATTTCCTCATTTCCCCTAGGATTTTGCTTGTGAAAATAAATTTGATATTTTAGACATTAGAAAAATATATTTTTTCAAAAGGAATATAGACCAGAGTTGCACGTGTCTAATCTACCATTCCAAGAGAACAGCAAAAGTGGGAGAGTGACAATAAGGACCCTGCATAGGGGTGCTGGCTCTAAAGTCACCAACCAGTCTGCAGAGCCACTCACACCTGTACATCACCAGTCTGCGACACCACCCTGGACATGCCAGGCCTGTTTGCTGGTATCAGATTTACTTATTTCAAGACAACTTATCCATTGAGCAATAGGAAAAAATTTAATAGCAATTCATATTAGGCTAGTAGTCTTTCCCTTATTGTTATGAGTTTATTTCTCCACAGCATTGTTTTTTTTTCCTCCTGGGGAATAGAAATGGTGACGTTAAGCAAGCTAAATCATTGGTGTCATAAAATATATCCGATTTACTTAATAGTTTTCTAGTCTAGAAAATGTCGCATTAAGATTCTGTGGAAGTCATGTACATAGTATTTCTAATATGCTTTAAAAGCCCATTCGACCCCCCCCCCAGCTGTTGAAGATAGGAAATAAAGAAAATAAGTCTTTTTCCTGCTAAACCTCCTCAGAGGAATTTCGGGAGTCAGCTAAGCCATTTTGGAATTTTGCTGGGAAACAAGGATTAGCATTCCTGTGTGCCTAAGGAGTATCACCACATTGATTAGAGTAGGGTCGTGTAATGGTTTTAGGTGGGATCCGAAGCTTGAGGTTGTATTGTGCACCTCAAAACTTGTTTCAGATAAGCTATCCAATGCCAGTTGAACACCCGTGTCTTCTATATCTATTCCTACAGCCATTGGAAAACAATTTTGAGATTTAGAGGGACCTTAACACATCAAAGATATTTATCTCATTCAACCTCTAAAAGCAAATTCATTAATTTTCTGGGACTCCTTTAGTACAACAACAAGAAAACTACAGTAGAAACTGAAATCTCTGAGGTTCGAGAAATTTTGTGTTGAAGAAGATACTTTTCAAAATCACGAGGTTTCCTGAGGATACTAAATGAACCCCTTGAGGTCAGAGTGTTAGAAACAAATTTTCATGGGAGTGTAAGAAAAGACATGTGTTCGAAAATGGCTCTGCAAGGCAATTTTACTTCTTGTAAAAAGGGTCTTGCCACCAGGGAAGCCAGTCATGCAAGCACAAAATGGCGGAAAGTTTGCCCAGTTTTTATCCCTAATGCAAATGTCTGCACCGTACTCCTGTTGGCGGGAGCGTGGTTTCACAGTCTTAAGGCAGTTGGTTAATTCATCTAGAAAGGAATGTTGGGGGAAGGATGGGCATTTGAAACTCTCAGGAGATAGAAACTCACAAACAGGACCTTATACAAGGTTACAAAATGGTGGTTTCACAAAATGGAGTTACTTTAAATTAAGCTAATCCTTTGATTAAAAAAAAACTTAATTATATTTTCACAAGAGACAACTGTCTTTTTGACCTTATGATTCCTCCTCTAGGATAGTGTGTGGCACATCATTGATGTTCAAGAAATGTTGAATCAACAATTCAATGCATTAATGGCGTTTTCGCCCCCAAAGAATCCATTGATAAAACATATCTCTTGCCTATTGGAGACTAGGCATGCATGGTGAACATTTCATTGCTAACCCTCACTTTGCTGAAGTTAATTCCTGCCATTCATTCATTTAAAAAATTTATTCATGGAAACATTGAAAAATATTCTGTACCACCATCTAAATTAAGTAAGAAGAAATGCTTTCTCATATTAAAAAGATCAGGTATCATGTATGTGAATTTTAAAAACATGGTTGGAAAACAATAGGCAACTTTACTTGCTTTCGCTCTTAATTCATCCTACTCATTTTAGGAACAATGTAAGTATAACCATTAAATGAATAATATCGGCCTTTAAAGTTAAAAATAATCTCCAATATATACTAACTCTCTACTCATTTGCTGCATTTTCTTTTCTTCTTTTTTGTGGTACTAGGGATTGAACTCAGGGGCATTCTACCCCTGAGCTACACCCCCAGCCCTATTTTATTCTTTATTTTGAAACAGGGTCTCACTAAGTTGCTGAGGCTGGCTTTGAACCTGTGATCCTCCTGTCTCAGCTTCCCAATTACTGTTTTCGGAACCCATCAGTGATCAGTAAACTGTGATGATACATTTACTTTTGTTAAGAGTCCCTGAAACTTTTCTACTTCAGGATGAAAACGAATACATGCATACATATATATATATATACATACATATATATATATATATATATATACACATATATATATATGTGTATATATATATGCACATATATATATATGCACATATATATATATATATGTGCAAACATATCTTTTTAATTTTTAATTTATGGCATCACATGACCCTTGAGGTGAATTTTTTGAAAATTTGTTTTAGGTTCCATCCATGGTGCTTTGCAAACACTAGATTGGGAATTGCATTTGCATAATACAACTGTGCTATAAAACACCCCAGCACATTCCAGACACAAAGGAGTCCCATCCTGCCCCTCCGCTCATCCCCCCACCTGACTTGTCACAACTGATGCTTCAGATGTTCAGAAGGTTACTTCCCTGTAGTCACTCCCTGCCCCTCTTGCCTTATGTGACACTTTCACGTTGCATTGTTCTGAGAACTTTGAGGGGTGAAGGAAAAGTCTTGGGTGCCATTTGGTGGAGTCGTTGAACAGGCACAGAGCCTACAAATGATTTCAATCCCCTGCTGAAAATGGCTTTCCCTCCATGTTTTTCTTTTTTCTTGAAATGCTTAGCTAATTTTATCAGCTCTTCGTTTTGCTTGTGTTGACAGCCTGAGAGCGCAATGTGATCATCCCAGCTGTAAGGCCCTGGTACTTTCTGGAACCATCTTGCAACAGTAAAAACTAGGTGATCTTCCTTCTGGATTAGGAACTGTAGTGGCTACTTCACCACCCGGGACTGCTTTACCTGCTTTCCAAGAAATCTCACAGACCAAACAGAGCTCATTCCCAATTAGTCCCTACTCTCTCTTCATCAGCAATATTCAAGAAGCTGGAATATTTTCCACTCTGAAGCAGCTATTTTGGAAAGTGCTACACATGCTTGTTTGCACAGGATTGACATTTACACAATCATGAACAACACTTTATGTGGTACTTAGGATTTCTTTAGAGGACCTTTTCCCAAGTGCTGACCTGGCTTAACCCTACTTAACTTGTAAAAAACGAAGGGATTACAGGAGAAGGTATATATGGCATGGGCCACTGATGGATTAGACTTTCCCTTGGCGGGGTTTCCTGAGAGACTTTGAAGTATACATTGAGCACAGTCTTCCTTAATGTTCCCACTTACGGATCTCGCTTTGTGATAGTAATGATCTTCTGTGATTAAGTAAGTGGAGAAAGAGTGTGTTGTGCTTATTTTGCTTATAAATCAGATGCACCGAGGAGAAGAGTTTCCTTCATTTCTATGCGTTAGAGGCCTCCCCTGTGCAACTATATAAAGTATTTGGAGTCTTATTCATAATTGTAAAACCCAGTGCTGCTGAAGGGATGGAGAATCAGACCCTCTCTTCATGGGGCTTCCTGGCAGGAATTGTAAAAATATACAGACTTTTTGACTTGGCAATTCTAATTCTAGAAATCTTAAGGAAATCATAGGGATGTGTGCAAAAATTTAATCACTAGCATATTAATCGGAACATTGTTGATAGTATAGAAAATTTGAAAATGCACAGAAGTAAAACAAAATATATTGTTATGCCTAGAGACTGGAAAAGTAGGCAGTCACAGAAGGGGATATAGCATAAAAGAGTGAGCTACTGACTTTGAAAGATTTCTCTCAATATTGTAGGTGGATTTTAAAAAGTCCCATTCTAAACCCAATGGTCTCATTCTTTTAATATTTACAAAGGTTGAAACCTGCATAAATGTCAGGTATTTGTCCCAGCAAAGCAGCAGGAGCGTTCACAAAACATGGACAGTTATTATATGGTGGTATTAAAAGTTATATTTATTTTCTTCCTTTTTTGTGCTTGTAATTTCTAACTTGTTCTGCAATGAATGTATAATACTTGTTTAATAATTTAAAATATATAAAGTTAGCTGGGCATGGTAGTGTGCATCTGTAATCCCAGTACTTGGGAGGCTGAAACAGGAAGATTGCAGGCTCAAGGAAAGCCTCAGCAACTTAGCAAGGCCCTCAGCAACTTAAACCCTTTTTTGAAATAAAAAATAAAATAGGGCTGAGAGTGTAGCTCAGAGGTAGAATACCCCTGGGTTCAATCCCCAGTACCACAAATACACACACACACACACAGAGCAAGAATGGGGAGAGAGGAAGACAGAAAGGATAAGCAAGTCTTTCAAGTACTAGTTTTGTTTCAGAGGAGAGCAGAGAATTGGAGCAGTAGCTGGAGAAGTAGTTTTAAAATAGAGGTTGTGAGCCTGGCATGGTGGTACACACCCGTAATCCCAGTACTGAGGAAGCTGAGACAGGAGGATTGCAGGTTTGAGATCAGCCTCAGCAATTTAGCAAGACTCTCAGCAACCTAGTGAGACCCTGTTGCAAAAACAAAAAATTAAAAAGGGCTGGGGTGTAGCTTAGATGTAGAATGCCACTGGGTTCAAGCCCTAGTACCACACACACACACACA
>PVJS01008532.1:0-52828 GCA_004027185.1 Glis glis
GTAATCCCAGTACTTGGGAGGCTGAAACAGGAGGATCGCAGGTTCGAGGACAACCTCAGCAAGTAGTGAAACTCTCATCAACCTCGCGAGACCCTGTTTCTAAATAAAGGTAAAATAGGGCTGGGGATGTAGCTCAGAGGTAGAATGCCCGTGGGTTCAATCCCCAGTAACACACACACACACACACACACACACACACACACACACACACGAAAACTAAGAGGCATAAGGAGAATGAAAAAACAAATCATGGACTTAGAGAAAAAGAAATCTGATAAGGAACTGTTATCCCAAACATACAAAGACCCCTAAAACTCGACAATAAGAAAAATACATGATTAAAAAATAGGCAACAGATCTGAACAGACATACCACCAAAGAATACATATAGATGGCAAATAAACATGTGAATAGATGTTCAATGTCATATGTCAATAAGGAAATGTAAATTAAAACAACAGTTGAGGCCGGGCGTGGTGGCGCATGCTTGTAATCCCAGTACTTGGGAGGCTGAGATCGGAGGATTCGGGCTCGCGGCCAGCCTCAGCTACTTAGTGAGGCCCTCTGCAACTTCGTGAGACCCTGTTTCAAAATAAAGGATAAAAACTAGGGCCGGGGGTGTAGCTCGGAAGTAGAACGTCCCTGGGTTCAATCCCTGGTACTGCAAAACAAACAAACAAACAAACAAACAAACAAACAAAAAACCCCAACAGTTGAGATATCACACACATCTATGAAAATGGCCCAAATACAAAATATTGACAGCACCAAATGCTGATGAGGATGTAGAACAACAAGAATGCTCTTTCCTTGCAGGTGGGAATGCTAAGGGGTATAGCACTTGGAGAACAGTTTGACAGCTTTGTACAAACCAATCTTTTCTTTCTTTCTTTCTTTTTTTACTATATGATCCAGCAATCATACTCCTTGGTATTTGACCAAATTAATTGAGAACTTAAGTCCATGCAAACACCTGCACTCAGATATTTATAACAGCTTTATCACATTTGTTGAAACTTGGAAACAACCAAGAAGTCCTTCAGTAGGTGAATGGATAAATTGTGGTACATTCATATAATAGAGTTATTATTCAGCACTAAAAGGGGATGAGTTATCACGCTATGAAAAAACAGAGAAGTCTTAACTACATATTTTGTGAAAGAAGCCAATCTGAAAAGGCTACATACTACATGAAATTCTGGAGAAGAAAAAACTATGGAGACGATTAAAAAAAAAATCAAAGGTTGCCAGAGTTTGGGGGTGGAGAGAAATGAATAAGCAGAGTGAAGAGGAGTTTTAGGGGTGTGAAACTACTCTATATGACAATATAATAGTGGCCACACATCAATACGCTTATCAAAACCCATAGAAGATACAGCACCAAGAATGATCCCTGATGTAAACTACGAGCTTGGGGTGATAATGTTGTGTCGATGTAGGTCCAACAGTTGTAACAAATGCGCTGCTTTGGTGTGGATGTCGGCAGCAGGGCAGGCCTTGCATGTGAGCGGGTGAAGTGTATGTGGCAACTCTCTGTGCTTTCCACTCACTTTTGCTGTCAACCTAAAAGTCTTGCAAGAAATGAAATACATTTTTGAAAAGTAGGGCTGGTGTCGTAGCTTGGTAGACCGCTTGCCTAACATGCATGAATACCTGGGTTTAATTCTCAGAACAAAAAACAAAACAGAGAAAGAAAGGGGAAAAAGACCAATAACTCACCAGAATAGAACATAAAAAACTGACTTCATCATTATGTTGAACATTATCAGAAGAGATCTTGGCCATATGAGTACATTCTTACATGTTTTCTATTCTTTGCTTGGCCTAAATCTGTTAAATAGTTGTTTTCTATCTGGGTGTGGTGGTGCACACCTGTAATCCCAGTACTTGGGAGGCTGAGACACGAGGATTGCAGGTTTGAGGCCAGCTTCAGCAATGAAGCAAAACTGTCAGCAACCTAACGAGACACTGTTTCAAAAACAACAACAACAAAAAATAAAATAAAATAAAAAGGGCTAGGGATGTAGCTCAGAGGTAGAATGTTTCTGGGTTCAATCCCCAGTACCTCCCCCACAAATAGTTGTTTTCCGATAAGTTATGAGACAATTGAAGTTTTGCAAATACTCTCATGTTGTTAGTACATTTGAAAAATACTGTGACATTTTCAAGGTATTTTTAATTGTGTTATTAAATATTCTTTGATATGCCATGTAATACTTGGGTATATGTTCATAAAAAGATCAGTAAGTACAATAGAGTTGTTAAAGGTGGAAACTTTTGTTGGTGGAAAAAGAAAGGCTCACATTTTGTTTTATATGCTTTTATATTGCATAATAATATATGGTTATTTTGAAATAACCATATATTATTTTTGTAACTTGTAAAACATTAAAATGTAAAAAAATTAAGTGCTCTATTTCAAGAGTTTTGTTGTGATTGTATTTTCTTTTGGAATAGAATTCTCTTTAAGAATGTTGTACTCATACTGGTTTTATTTGATTAGTGACTTTAATTATGACATAATTTTTTGGTTCTAATTTATCATTGCAATTCGATCTTTTCCTCTATTTTTCTACCCTAACCCTAACCACCTAACCCTAACCATGGGAAGTATGTCAGTAAATGATGACTCCATATTTGTGATGGTTTAGGTCAAAAACCTTTGGAGTCATACTGACTCCACCATTACTTTTGCCTAAATTATTGAAATAGCTTGTCTAATTGCTTCCTCTCTTGTCCACCTATAAATTATTCTTAACACACCAGAAAAAAAATGATCCTTTTAAACAGATATCATATCTGATCAGGTCATTGCTCTGGTCTCTATCATAGCTTCCCTTCTTGCCCCAAATAAAGTACAAAGTCCTTACAATAGGCTGTGTAAATATAGGGTTATTCAACTTAGCTCATTAGACAGGCCTTCACTGACTACCTTTTATAACATAATATCTCACATGGACTTCCCTGATCACTCTCTAATCATATATATATGATTAGAGATATGATTAGAGAGTGTGCCACCACACCCAGCCTAATCTTATATTTTTTTATAGTATTTAACCCCCCCCCCAAGACATATTATTACCCCTACTAGAAGGTAAGCAATATGAGGATGGGAACATTTTCTACAGCTATCGATTAAACAACAACAGCTTTATTATGATGTAACTCATATAATAAACAATTCACCCATTAAAATGTACTATTCAGCCGGGCATGGTGGCGCACTCTTGTAATCCCAGTACTTGGGAGGCTGAGACAGGAGGATCGCAGGTTTGAGGCCAGCCTCAGCTACTTAGTGAGGCCCTCTGCAACTTACTGAGACCCTGTTTCAAAATAAAGAATAAAAAATAGGGCTGAGGGTGTAGCTCGGAGGTAGAATGCCCCTGGGTTCAATCCCTGGTACCGCAAAAAAAAAAAAAAGTACTATTCAATGGGTTTTATGTATTTATAGAGTTGTGAAACCAACATCATAATAAAATGTTTGAACAGTGTCATTACCCCCAAATGAAACCCTGCTCCTCTTAGTCATCATCTCCCAGTCTAACCACTCCCTCCAGCCCTAGGCAAACACTTATCTATTTTCTATCTTTATAGATTTGCCTATGCTGGGTATTTACTATAAATGGAATCACACAGTATGTGCTCCTTCTTTTACTCAGGATAGTGTTTTCAAGGTTCATCTATGTTTTATATCTGTCTTTATTCCTTTTTATTGCCAAAAATTTATTATAGATTGGTTAAACCATACTTTGTTTATCTATCAGTTGATGAATTTTGTATTGTGTCTTCTTTTTGGCTAGTATGAATAACGTTGATAACTGCATGTTGGATATCTGCATGCAAGTTTTTGTGTGGACATGGTTTTCAGTGCTCATACCTAGGAGTGAATTATTAGGTCATATGGTAATTCTATTCTTAATCGTTTATATAATTGCAGGATTATTTTCCACCAGTGGCTGTAAGATTTTACATTTCCATGCTCAGCATAGTGATTGACTCTGATAAGTTTGTGTATATACATCGTGTGCATTAGTGTATTTCCCTCTTCCCCCCTCCCATCTCCCTCAGTTAGGTCGCCTTCTTTGCTCAACTAAAATTTTCTCCTTCTTTGGAGTCCCTTCTAAGTCCCATTCTCCCTAGCTTCCACATATTAGGGAGAACATCCGACTTTTCATTCATTGTGACTGACTAATCTCACTTAGCATAACGTTCTCCAGTTCCCTCCATTTCCCTGCAAATGATATAATTTTGTTCTTGTTTATGGCTGGCAAAAATCTTCTCCCATTTTGTCGGCTCTCTGTTGAGGTTCTTGATTGTTTCCTTTGATGCACAAAAGCTCTTCAGTTTAATGCAATCCCACGTATTGATCCTCATTTTAATTTCCTGTGCCTTTGGGGTCTTGTTGAGGAAGTCTTTACCTGTGCCTATGTGTTGAAGTGTTGGGCCTATGCCCTCTTCAAGCAGCTGCAAGGTCTCTGGTCTGATTTCTAGGTCTTTGATCCATCTTGAGTTGACTCTTATACTAGGTGAGAAAGTGGGGTTTATTTCTATTTTTCAGGCCTCCGGGCCCTGGGGACTCTGCCGAGCGTGGAGCCAACTGCTGCTCGCTTTTGTCGCTGCTGCTCTGCAGTGCTGGTTTTATGACAGGTCCCTGGCTTCTTCGTTGGTGGCCTTCAGAGGCCGCAACTCCGGTAGCCGCCGATGCGGTCTGACCAAGATGGCGCCACTGCTGCTTCTGCCGACACAGCAGTTCGGGTCTGTGTTGCGTGGAGTGAGTCGCTGGTCGCCTTCACTCTGCGATTCTGCAGCTGCTGGACTCACAGCAGGTCACTGGCGTCTCCGTTGGTCTTGTGTGGAAGCCACAATGCTGGTAGCCGCTGGCAAGGCCCTGCCAAGATGGCGCCGCCGCAGCCGCTGTGGCCGCTGCCATTTGGCGTGTTGAGTGTGGCGGAGCCGCTCTCGCTGTCGTCTCTGTGATCTGCAGTTGAGCTCACAGCAGGGCTCCGGCTTCTCCTCCGGCGGCGTGTGGAGCTGCGATGCCGGGAGCGGCCGGCGCGGTCTGGCCAAGATGGCGCCGCCGCCGTCCCTCAGGTAAGGCGCTTGGAGCTTTTTACTTTCCTCTGTTTTGTCTTCTGGCTTTGATTCCGTTGCGTTTCAAAATTTTCGTTGTTTAATTCAAGTTTTTGTTGCTTTTCTTCTCCTGTTGAGAAGTTGCTTTCACGGCCATTGAGATCCAAGTCTCAGAAAAATTGTAACATGGTATCTCCCTTAGTCGCCATCCGCCATCTTGGAACTCAGGGTCTGGCTTTTTTTTTTTAAATTCTTGCCATGCTGACATCCTAGTTGGTGTGAAATACTATGTCATTGTGGTTTCAATTTGCATTTCACTGATGAATAAGCATGCTAAGCATCTTTTCATATGCTTATTGGCCATTTTGTATCTTCTTTGGAGAAATGTCTATTTAAATCTTTTGCTCATCTTTTTTTTTTAATTCTTTTGTGGTATTAGGGATTGAACCCAGAGGCATTCTATCTCCAAGCTACATTTCTAGTCCTATTTTATTTTTTATTTTTGAAACAGGGTCTTGCTACGTTGTTGAGGGCCTCACTAAGTTGCTGAGGCTGGCTTCAAATTTGCAATTCTCTTTCCTCAGTCTCCCAATACTGGGATTACAGGTGTGCCCCTGTCTTTTTGCTCATCTTTAATTGGGTTATTTGTCTATTTACTATTGAGTTGGAAGAATTTTTTATATATTCTAGATATGTCACTTATCAGATATATGATTTATGCATTTTTTCATTCTGTGAATTATCTTTATACACTCTTGATACTTTACACTTTTGGTTTTCAGTGCTCACTAGCTTTTAATTTTGATGATGTCCTAGATTATCTAATTTTTCTACTAAGAGTTTTGTAGCTTAGGCTTTACAATTAGGTCTTTGATATTTGTTTTCTCTTCTGTTCCTTCTCCTCCTCCTTCTTCTTCTCCTCCTCCTTCTTCCTCTTTTTCTTTTTCTTCTTCTTCTTCTTCTTCTTCTTCTTCTTCTTTTTCTTTTTTTGATATGTAGTCTCACTTTGTTGAGCAGGCTGGTCAGTTTCAAACTCCTGGGCTCTCAAGCAATCTTTCCTCTTCAGTCTCCTGAGTAGCTAAAATTCCAAGTGTAAGCCTCCATGCCTGGCTCTTTGATCTATTTTAAATTTACTTATGTGTGTGGTATGAAGTATGAATTAAGATACAATCTCATTCTTTTGCATGTGCATATCCAGTTGTCCCAGCACCATTTGTTAAAATTCTTTCCTCATTGAATTATCTTGGCACCTTATTGAAACCAATCAACCATAGTTGTGAGGGTTTATTTTTGGTCCTTAATTCTGTTCCATTGACCCATATGTCTATCCTTATGCCAGTACCATACCGCCTTGATCACTACGGCTTGGTAGTGGGTTTTGACATCGAGAAGTATTAATCCTCCAACTTTGTTCTTTTTTCCCATGGTTCTTTTGCCTATTCTAGGTCTCTTGAATTTTCATATAAATTTTATGACCAACTTGTTTATTTCTGGAAGAAATCAGCTGCAATTTTGAAAGGGCATATAGCTCATTTTTGTAACTTCAGTACTTAATGGGTGCCCAATAAATCTTTGATGTTAGATAAATGAATTTTACTTTGTATGATGGGATAGGTGCTTTGTATTCACACTTATTCAGATCAAGAATTTTACAATCTTTTTTGTTCCCAAGAATCTTATATATAACCAATATGAGTTTAGATTCCTAAGAATAAAACTAGAATGTGCTCCTAAACTTTAACACTGCAACCAAGCTTTTTGTTTAGAGAATATTGAGGCGCTGCTGTTAAAATATCCTCTTGGCTTGGTTAATACTCAACAACTGTTGAAGTCCTCTTCTTTGATTTGGGATATAAAGTAAAAGAAAAGTAATATTTGAAACTGAAAATCAGTAATATTACCAGTATCCTCTGAAGTGGAAATTTAGTTAAAATGAATGAATCAGCACTCATTCATTCATTGTCCCAGAACGTGGAGAGTCTTAGATTTACATATTATCTAATAGAATATATGATATACAGAGAGAATGAAGATGTGCATGGTATAAAAATCTTTACTCCTATATATTGGTCAATTTACTTTAGTTTCCTTGGCAAAGCTCCTCATTAGGCTAATATGCCCGGGGTTCAAGGCCTAATTCTGTTACTTATTATCTCTGTAAGTTTTGTGACTCAGCCCATCACCTTTAATATAGGGCTAAGTGCACTTCAGAGTTTTTATACTCTATTCATAAAATACATACATATGTATGTGTGTATACACATATATATATATATAGTATATGTGTGTGTGTGCGTACGTATGTATATATATGTTTGTGTATATATATATACATATACAGAGTGTGTGTGTATTTATGTGTGTATGTATATATATATATATTTGTGTATATATACACATATAGAGAGAGTACACGTGTGTGTGTGTTTGTATGTGTGTGTGTGTGTGTGTGTGTGTGTGTGTGTGTATGTGTGTGTGTGTTACTGGGGATTGACCAGGGCCTCATGCCTTTAAGGCAGTCACTCTACCACTGAGCTATACCCCTAGCCCTCTTCTTAATTTTGAGACAAGGTCATTCTAAATTGTTCAGGTTGGCCTGAAACTAGCAATCCTTTGCTGCAGTCTCCCAAATTGCTGGGATTACAGGCATGTGCCACAACACTTGACCTACATTTTTGTCTGGAATGAAATAAAATAAATTAAAAGCATTTAGTTAAATGTAATTTTTGCTATTATCAAACACTTAATTTGTGTATTTTCATTCACATTTTGCTTCATCTCTTTTTGGTCTCATCAAATTACCAGTTAATAATCACGATTCCACCATTTTTCCCCCCAGAGAAGCCTGTCATCTTCGTTTTCTGTTGATATAACAAAATTCCTGAGGCTAGGTAACTTCTAAAGAAAAGAGGTTTATTTAGCTCACGATTTGGAAGTTCAAGAGTATGGTGCAAACATCTGCTTGGCTGTGTTGAGGGCCTCCCTGGCCACATCATATGTTGTATGGCATCGTGGCAGGAATGCGCATGAGAGGGAGAGATCACATGGTAGACAGGAAGCCAGGAACAGGGATGGGTCAGGCTTGCTCTTTCATAACAATGTGCTCTCCCTAAAACACCTGGGGTCCCATAAAAACTATCTTAATCCCTTCCAAAGACAGCTCTCCCAATGGTGAGAGCTCTCCCGCCACCTTGCCGACATCACTATCATGACCAAACGTCCAGTATGTGATCCTTGAGGAACACAGCATGCGCAAAGCCAGAGCAGACGTACGAATTAGATTACCACGGAGAAATTGACTGCGTAATGACACATCAGTATTCTGCAGAATACCCACTGTGTGCGAAAAATCTGTAAACAACCCAGACTTAGGTGTATTTCATTTGGTACAGTCTATTTTGAAAACAATATCAGCAGCAAAACAAAACACTACTCTTTGCTTATGTTTCAATTTATGGACTCTGTGGTGGATCAGCTCCTCTAATGAGCTATAGCTGGAGCAAATACTCAGGGAACATCAAGTGCTCAAAGTTTGGAGGATTTTATTTTTTCCACTCCAATAACCAAAAGCATTTGATCTTTTATTGACTGAATATAGTTGCTGTAAAAAGAAATGAAATGTCCTAAGTGTTCAGGGTTGAATAACTACGAATGCTTTCTATTTTCACTGTTCAAACACCCTTAACTTTATGCTGTGTATAATAATATATTAGCACATTCAGGCTTTACAAGAAAAAACATATTTTTTTCTCACTGTATTAAAATGGCCTCTTCGAAGTATATATTTCAAAGGAATGAAATTCTCTCAATGTTGTAGTTCTTTTTTATTAACAATTATTTTTCTAGGTTAGTCTTCTGTTTTACTTTGGTAAAACAAGTAAAGTAGAAGTAGCATACAGGGATGTTTCTTATTGGAAAGAGTAGGAAATAAGGTTTTCTCCCAAACTGTAATTTCCTTTGATAATAAATGTGTTGCAACCAGATACTGGAGGCTTTGCAAAGCACCTTCAGGAGCAGCATACAGCCAGGTACTGGCCAAATCTTCCTTGGGGGTCCTGGAAATAGTCCCACTGGACTAGCGTAGCCCCTTCAGTACTCAGTATGGAAAGTCTACCACCCTGCTTAAGAGTATAGTTTGGAGGTTAAACAATGGTGTCTCCTTCTACTGATTCATAATCAGATTACTTCACGATGTTTATGTAGACGAATATCTCTGAATCAAAGGCACCAAGTTATAAAAACAGGATTTTCTCAGAAGTAAGACTTCATTAAAGCCAGCAATCGGCAGATACTGGAGGCGCACACCTATAATCCCAGTATTTGGGAGGTTGAGACAGGAGGATGGCAGGTTCAAGACCAGCCTCAGCAATTTAGCGAGACCTTGTTTCAAAGTAGGAAATAAAAAGGACTGGGGTAGAGCTAGAATGCCCCTGGGTTTAACCCCCAGTACGAAAAAAAAAAACCCAAAACAAAAAAAAAATACCAAAAAACAAATAAACAAACCCCCCCCCAAAAAAAAACAAAAATGAGAGAGAGAGAGAGAGAGCTGAGAATGAGCATGTGTGTACTCTATGAGGGAAATTCTCTGGATAGGGACACAGGAAATGTATTGCTTTACATTCAAGAAAATTCCAGCCCAGCATGGTGTCACATACCTGTTACCTCAGTACTTGGGAGGCTGAGACAAGAGGATCACAAGTTGGAGGCCAGCCTCAGCAAGCTAGTGAGATTCTCAGCAACCTAGTGACACCTTGTTTTAAAACAAAAAATAGCCGGGTGTGGTGGTGTATGCCTGTAATCCCAGTACTTGGGAGGCTGAGACAGGAGGATCACAGGTTTGAGGATAGCCTCAGCAAGTAGTAAGACTCTCATCAACCTAGTGAGACCCTGTTTCCAAATAAGAAATAAAATCAGGCTGAGGGTGTAGCTCAAAGGTAGAATGCCTCTGGATTTAATCCCCAGTACCCCCCCCACAAATAAATAAATAAATAAATAAGTACATAAATAAATAAATAAATAAAAAGGGTTGGGGGTATAGCTCGAAGGTAGAATGCCCCTGGGTTTAATCCCCAGTATCACACAAAAAAGAAAAAAACAAAAAGAGAATCAATTCCAATTAAAGTTTCAAAAAACTCAAAATTACTACATGAAAGATATGTTACTTTTATTAAAAAATTAATGCTTCTTAGAATACTATTAGCTCAAATATTAATGTAACTAATGCCACTTCTCAGTTAACTGAAAATATCACTGGCACTTGTAAGTAACAAGTTAATAATAAATAGAAAAATACATTTAGTTGCCAGTGCCTGCAATTAAAATGCATGTTTTTAATATGACAGACTAGAAATATAAAACACAGCTCGGTATGCTTGTTGGTTATTAGTTAGTAAGAGTAAGGCTTTGCTGTTCACATTTAAGTTTAAACTGGGAAACAATATTCATTTGATTATTTAAAAATTGATGTGAATGATTCAAAGGAGGGGGGAGGTCTTTGGAAAAAATGTTGGCATTTAGAACAGAGAATCTGTTTTCACCATTAGTCCCTGAGAAACTGATCACAGTTTGGTTAATCTTTTACTAGGAAAATGCCCACTGATTAGGTAACCTGGAAACATGTTTATATTTCTTAGCTACTAGGGTGATCTGCCAGGTCAGTTAACATGTTAGGTCTGGGAAGTAGAAACAGTTTACCCTGCATATGGATCTGCCCCAAAGTCTCTGGTGTAGAGTGTCTAGGCATTCAGACTTTTTCTTTTTCTTTTTCAACTTTTTGGTACTTAAGGTTGAACTCAGAGGCATTCTACTTCTGAGCTACACCCCAGCCCTACTTTATTTTTTATTTTGAAACAAGCTCTCACTAAGTTGCTGAGGGAGCTCTCTAAATTGCTGAGGTTGGCTTCTAACTTGAAATCCTCCTGTCTCAGCCTCCTAAGTACTGGGATTATGGGCCTGTGACACCACACCCAGCAAACCCAGAGCCTTTGGCTTTTAAGCAAGCGGTCTGCCACTGAGTTTACACTCCCCGACCCCTCAAAAACAAATTTGAAGTCCAGTCATAATGCAACATTTTCTCCATACTCAAAGTAGAGTAAGAAAGGGAAAATTTTAATATAGGAATAAGAGTCTCCCCATTCATCCTGTTTAGCGGCCATATGTGTGTGTGTGTGTGTGTGTGTGTGTGTGTGTGTGTGTGTGTGTGTATTGAAATTTTGGAAGAGTTGAAGTCAACTTTTTTGAGTATTTTCATTTTGCAATTGGCTATTAGTGTCAAACTGGATTACAAAATGTTCCACTACTTTATGGAAGACAAGATTGCTAATTGCAAATCGAGTTGCCAATTGCTTACAAGATAATAGACACTTGATTGTTGCTTTAGATCCTTGCTTTTTACCACGGTCCAACCACCCACCTTCTCCAATAATAAATTCTCAGGCGATTTCAAGTTCAGAAAGACAATAATCCATCCCCCAAATTTAGGAAGGGAATCATTTCTTTCTATGCTTACTCTGCATTTCAAGTCGGTCAGAAAGGAAGCTCTAGCACCTCTGAAAATATCTTGGGAGTCACGCAAATGCCTGCGCGGCACCTCAGATTTATCTCTGGCATCTGTGCCATTTATTTAGAAGCTGCACACAAACAGAATCTGTCTTGTCCCGTGCAACCCTTCCACCGCACTAGGAATACATTATTGTGCTTCTGTTTAAAATGCAGGCTTAGTGGAAGTACAAATTTGATACAGTTATACTTTTATAACCTCCGGTTTACAGTTGAGCTCTATGCCTTTTTAGTGCTGACTTGGAAATCAGATTGGATGAAGATGGGAATACAGCTTCGCAGTGTGCATAATCCTGGCTCTGCAACTGAGGAAAATCAATGAGGGGGAGCATTGATCTCCTTGCAGAGTGCAAATGCAGTTAGCTCGGGAACACTCTACTGGGGATTTTGTTATTCAAGTCACTCGGTGGCACAACATGTTTTCAAACCAAGCTCTTATCATGTAGCTTCTCTCTAGATTCAGCTCAGCTCTCCTTACACATGCATGAAAACCATGTCTTCCAGAAAGAAAAAGAACTCTACATACCCACCATGCAGCCTCTATGTTTGCTTAAGGCTAAGTGAAACAGCCTTCACTCTAGTGACATTTCACTATGTCACTGGGTGGAGAAAACTCCTGCAGGAAGGGGACAGTCTGAGTCACTTCAGGAAAATATGATCTTCAGCGAGGATGAATTTGATGTTCCCGCGGACTGCTTGGCCCAATATGTTTTGCAGTTAAAAAAAAATTAAGGGAGCAAATGTGACCCAGAAATTACCTGGAGGGCCCACTATAGACATGTATGTGTGTGCAGATACACACAAAAATGAAATATATTGAATAGCTGAATACAGTATTATAAAAATATATATTGCAATATTTCATACTTGTTAGCGAAAATATTTTTACAATGTGTTGTCTCCTAAGTGCAGGAAATAAATCAAGCCTTTAAAAAGAGATTGCAGATGATTCATTTTGTGCTGTCATAATATAGTGTTTTCTTTAATGAAAATTTATATCATTTTTCCTGGACTCTGTGGAATAAATTTATACTGAAAGACGGAGAGGGCTGATTTGTTCATTACCGAACACACCCAACACTTGACAATAAACAGGAGCTCGAGTAAGTGAGGTATGGATTGACATCACTTTTTCTAAGATTTTTTCACGTTAAAGCCATCATAAATGAAATGAAACTGGTGGCATTTGGCAACGAGACAGAGCACTTTCGGATCAGCTTTATGTGATGCCACCAGACTGATTCAGATTCAGTTAGTGCATTTGTGTTTAAAGCAACCATGAACATCTGCAGTAGGAGGGAAAGAAAGCAAGAAGCTCCAGCTCCTTAAGGCCGTTAAAATGCAGACAACCGTTAAGAAACAACACGAGGAAAAGATAACCGGCATCAAGTCATCAAGAAAGGAAAGCAAACGAGAGATTCCTAGACATATGTGTATTATGTATGTGATGAATGTATATACATATATATGTATTTATAGATATAATTTTATAGTTCTAGAATATGAAGAATATGAACTCATGATAAGCAAAGGATTGGGGGCACTAATTAGGGCTGGTGAGAAAAGAATTCTTTCTGACTTGGTGGAGATAATCACAGAAATGAATATAGTTGAGGAGACAATGATCTTAACTTTTAATGACCAATAAATAACTAAAGCTCTCTGTGTGGAGGTAGCGGAGGTGGAGGGTAGGAGAAGGTGTGGGTAGAGGAGGTGTGGGTAGGGGAAGAAGTGGGATGAACCATCAAAACAGGGCTCTTAGTGCTTTGGGAGCATCGACTTCATAAATGCTGTGAGCTGTGGATTGTGCTACAGAGTATACAGAACAAGCTAGCCAAAGAGCCTGGGATCCTACATCAACATTCATCCCAATTACAAGTATGGGGGGAGGCTGGCTTTTACTCTTCCTTGGAGTAAATCGTGATGTTATAATATGATTCCTGCCTCTGCAACAGTCTACCTTGGAACAGCAAATAAAACCTTAAGAGAAGTTATTCAGTACTGTATCAATCAGGGACCAGTTAGGAGAAAGAACCACTGTCATTTGAACAGGGAAAGTGTAAACTAAAGAGTTATTAATTATAAAAGGGGCAGAACTAATGAGGTATGGGCGGTAGGAAGCAAAAAAGAACTCCAAAGAAAGTAGGAATAGTAGATATAATATAGTGTAGTCACTAACTCTAAGACTAAGAGAGACTAAGAAGATTGCTAGGGCTGAGGTCTAGACCTTGCTGGATAGCACATGGCCATGGGTCACTAAGCGATAGAACGGTTGCTCCAGGAACTTGCTGGAAATCCATTCTCTGGGGCGCCAGGGACAGCTGTCTCCCTGGAGGGACTGCAGTGCAAAGTCTCCTGTAGTGAGCGCCGGGGAAATGACAGGGACCGTGCCCTGGAGAACCTGCCGGCAGTGGTGCTGAAGAAGGGGTGCTCATGTCGCAGTTGACCGACACTGGAAGAAAGGCCCCTGCACGGGGGGGTGGGGACAAGGACACCGGAGCCAGGATGCAAAACCCGTTTCCTTCTGCGGCGTATTCCAGTGCCCTCTCCTGACAAAGTTTTACACCAAACCTGTTGGCAGAGGAAACATATTTAAAGGGCCCAGATCCATTCTCAAAAAGCAAGCAGAAAGGTGGAATTTGGAGTTGACATAATAAATCAGTGAGCGACACAAGTTTAGATTTAGAGTCATCGTAGTCCTGTAAGTTAAATATCTAATATGTGAGTTGTTTGTTGTCCCTTGTTGTATCCTCATGAGATGACCACTTAAGGAACAGTTCAGATGGCAGCTGTGTAGGCAGGACATACCACCTGACTTAATAGTCTGGTTCAGTCACGTCGTGTTCACGATGTTGCACCTCAGGCAATGAATACATCGAGCATTATCGATGCTTCCTTTTTAGATTCTTATAAATTACAGAGTTATATACATTTAGATAAGTGACCCAGGGTAAAGCCAATTCGTTTTCCTTTTTATAAAATTGCTGTTACACAGCTGGGTGTGGTGGCACACACCTGTAATCCCAGTGCTTGGGAGGCTAAGACAGGAGGATTGCAGGTTCAACGACAGACTCAGTAAGTAGCAAGACTCTCAGCAACTGAGCAAGACTCTGCTTCAAAACCAAACCAAACCAAAACAAAAAGGGCTGGGGGTGTAGCTCCGAGGTAGACTGTTCCAGGGCTCAACCTACAGTACCAAAAATTTTTTTTTGCTGTTACAGCAACGTCCTTCATTTCTTTTCTGTTTCCCTAGTAGGCGGGTATATTAGTCTGGTAGGGCTGCCATGACAAACTACCAGAAACAAGCAGACATTTATTTTCTCAGAGTTCTGGAGTCTGGAAGTCTGAGATGTTGGCAAGGCTGCTTTCTTCTAAGGTTTCCCTCCGTGGCTGGGGGATAGTGTCATTTCCCTATATCTTTGCATGGTCTTACCTCTGGGTGTGTGTCTGTGTCAGAATTCCCTCTGCTTATAAGAATGCAGGCCATCTCAATAAAGAGCTCACACTGTAAACCTTATTTTAACTTTTTTTTTAGCTCTTTTTAAACATCTCCATATATGATTACATTCTGAGGTACTGGAGACTTTAACGTGTGAATTGGGTGGGGGAAAATCAGCTCATAACAGGTAGTGAAGTGTAGAAGTGGTTAGCTGTGGTAGTTAACTGTGGAGGTAGTTAGATGCCAGAATGCTTGGTTCAAATCCCAGATCAGGCGGTTTAATATATGGGCTGTGTAACCCTGTGCTAGCTACTTACCCACCCTGACCCTCGCTTTCCTCATCTACTTCATAAAGCTCTTGTGAGAAATAAATGGACTAATGCAGGCAAAGCAGTTAGAATAGTTTTCTGGAGTTTACTAAGAAGAATAGATGTTATCTATTAATAATGATGAGACTAGCCAGGTGCAGTGGCACACACCTGAAATCCCAGTACTTGGGAGGCTGAAATGGGCGGATTGCAGGTTTGAGGCCAGCCTCAGCACCTAAGCAAGACCCTTGTTATGGTTAGATATAGAATGTCCCCTGAAGAGCTCATGTATTAATGTTCAGGCTTGATGTAATTAAGTCATGAGGGTTGTAATCTCATCAGTGGGTAAATTCATTGTAATGGATTTACTGGGTGGTAACCTAGGCAGGTGAGGTGTGGGTGGAGAAGGTGGGTCCTTGGGGGTGTGGCCTCAGGGAAGGTGCTTGAGTCTTTGAATCTTTTTGCTTCTTTGCATTCTCTTGCTTCCACCCTCCATAATGTGTGAGCAAAGCCCTTGCTCTCTCCCTCTCTCCACCTCCTGTCATTATGACCTGAGCTCTGCAGACCCAACCTCACATGGACTGAATCTCTAAAACTCCAAAAACTGTAAGCAAATAAATCTTCCTTCCTCTGAGGAAGTTGTGCGGTCAGTTGTTTTGGATTATAGCAGTGAGAAAGATGACCGAGATAACCCTCAGCAACTTAGAGAGACCCTGTTTCAAAATAAAAAATAAAAAGGTAAAATGCCTCTGGGTTCAACCCACAATACCAAAAATATAAAAATAATGATGAAACCTGGGTGTGGTGGCGCATGCTTGTAATCCCAGTACTTGGGAGGCTGAGACAGGAGGATCACAGGTTCGAGGACAGCCTCAGCAAACAGTGAGACTCTCATCAACCTAGTGAGAACCTATTTCAAAATAAAAATACAAAATAGGGCTGGGGGTGTAGCTTGGAGATGGAACACCTCTGGGTTCAATCCCTAGTAGCACATACACACAATAAAAATGATGAGACTATCATTATCATTTGTGTATTTAATTACAAACATGTCATTGATAACTTCTCAAATAATATGATACTTTTCCTTCTCATATAGACAGGGCCCACGAACTAATAATTGTGAGAACAATTTCTCCAGACCTTTGTTCTTGCTATTCCTTATGCCTGGCTGTCTGCACTGCTGGTTTCTTTAGGCCTCTGCCCAGATGGTCCCCACCCAGAAAGGCCTTCCTTGGCCACTCTTTGTAAACTAAATGCTCATGTTTGCTGTTTGTCCTATTGGCTTATCTTTTTTGTTCCATAGTCCTGAGCGCATTCTGAAATTTTCGTTTATTTTCTGACTTGTTCTTTGTGTCAAGCATGATGTAAAGGATCTTGCTCATTGCTTCATCTCAAGTTCCGAGCCTACTGAACTTGGCACACAGAACGCATTCAATAATTTAAGGGATAAATGAATGAAATACAAAACACTGTGTGGCATGTAGGCAGGGACACTGTGCACAAGAATGTACAGGCATGTGCTCACGGACATAAACCGACCTTGAAAAGGAGAGAGGGAAATGGTAAGTGCATTTTTGAATAACTGTATTTGTATTATTCAATGATATAATTATTTTTTATCACTAGGAAACCATTTTGTTCACTTTCAGGACACTAGCACCCATGTCAATACAGCAGTAAGTTGATATCTTAAATATTAACTTTTTTAAACCTATGCATGGAGAGCTAGAACTCTTTTAGCAATCCACTGAGAAATGCAATAAAAATGTGAGGACTTAATGAGCTCTCTTCTCCTTTCTTACCCAACTCACTCCAGTGCATCTGCTCTGACCCAGGGTAATCACAGACTTCAAAAGAGGTTAGGGTCAGCTCTGCAGGACCCAGAGAAAGGAGAGGAAAAGCCCCAGGAAACACAAAGGCCATCAAGTCTGAATACACATTTCTTTGACTGAGTCTACAAAGCGTGAGTATTGCGCGACACTGATTATTTTTGGCTTAGGGTTGTTTTTTTTTCAGGCCTATATGGTCAGGCAGGCATTTAAATGGCCATATTCTATTTTGCTTGCAGCAAAGAGCAATCAAGTAAAATACATTGTGATGCATGCACCGTTTTCCCAGGAGAGTTTGAACACAATTCTTGGGTAAGATTCTAGTTATCAGATGATTTAGCACAGGAAATAAGTTTATGTAAACATGTCTACCACAAGCATCTTGTCTATTGTAGCTTTACTGTCACTATTTTAATCTCATTGATGGAAATTTAAACCTGTCAAATGTGAGACTATCTTTTTAGTGCTTTTCAAATAGAGACTGAGATAATCAGTCGAATATAGTGATGAAGACTCTGACTCTTAAAATTCAACTTTAAAGTAATTAATAAAAATTCTCTTGGCCGGGCGTGGTGGCGCACACTTGTAATCCCAGTACTTGGGAGGCTGAGACAGGAGGATCGCAGGTTTGAGGACAGCCTCAGCAAGTAGTGAGACTCTCATCAACCTACAGAGACCCTGTTTCAAAACCAACCAAACAAACAAACAAAAAAATAGGGCTGGGGGTATAGCTTGGAGGTAGAATGCTCCTGGGTTCAATTACTAGTAAAATGCACACACACACACACACACACACACACACACACACACTAAAAAAATAAATAAAAGGGAGGTGCTGTATGCAAACATTTCTGCTATTATGCAGTACACATATTCCTAAAAATCTTCATGTTCTGAAAAATTGTATACTGAAAGTCATAGGGACCCTTGGGAAAATAGGGTTGGGTTCGACATTCAAACCAATGCTGCTTTACAAACAGAGCACTCGGGACACAAAAATAATCCTACTAAAAATATTAACACAGTTAAAAAGACATTCCTAAGTTCTTAATAAATAAATAAGTAAATACATTGGTAAAGACAGGGTTTTATCTCTGTAAAAAAAGGTGAAGGATACCCAGAGGAAGAGGGTATAAGGAAGAACAGAGGTTGCTAAATTATAGAGATAAGGGCAAATGCACGAAAGAACGAAGCCACAGCGGCAGACGAGAAGTTCATGACTAAACTGAGCCAACAGGAAGAATGCGCAGCCACTGGCCTCGCATCAAGAGCTCTGTTGCTCAGTGGTTTGCTGCATCCAGTGCCCGTGACCTGGTGACACACGACACACTAATGTGCTCGGAAAAATCACACAGGTGTTAACGGGTCTTCCGTGTTCCATTAGCCTCATTTTCTTATTTTCTTTTCTTTTTTTTTTTTTTTTGCGGTACCGGGGATTGAACGCAGGGGCGTTCTACCTCCGCGCTACGCCCCCGGCCCTATTTTTTATACTTTATTTTGAAACCGGGTCTCACGAGGTTGCGGAGGGCCTCACTAAGGAGAGAGAGAGAGAGAGAGAGAGAGAGAGAGCAAGAGCTGAGGCTGGCCACGAACCCGGATCCTCCGGTCTCCGCCTCACAAAGTACTGGGATTACAAGCGTGCGCCACCACGCCCGGCGCTTTCTTATTTTCAATTGCATGATCTTATTCCCATAAGAGCAACACAGGTGGTAGCAGAACAGACTGTATTTCACTTCTGAGTAGATTGTACTTCTTTATCCAGTCATTTATTGATTTGAATTATTGCCTTTCAAATAAATTTTACTCAATGTAGTTGAAAAATTTACATTCCTTTTATTAGATATTCAGACTTAACTTCAGTTCCCCACCACCGCCCCTTTATTTTTCTTGGCTGCAATTTTTCTCAACTTCTATAGTTTTCAGATAAATTTTCTCTTCCTCCTTTCTCTTTTTATGGTTGTTTTGGCTCTGCTTTCATTCTGGGCTAATCATCTGTATTCTTAATGTATGTGTATCTTATAAGATTTCTCAAATGCATACATTTTAAGTGAGTAGTAAGCCGGGCGTGGTGGCGCACGCTTGTAATCCCAGTACTTTGGGAGGCGGAGACCGGAGGATCCGGATTCGCGGCCAGCCTCAGCTCTCTCTCTCTCTCTCTCTCCCCGTCTCTCTCTCTCTCTCTCCCCGTCTCTCTCTCTCTCTACTTAGTGAGGCCCTCCGCAAGTTTGTGAGACCCGGTTTCAAAATAAAGTATAAAAAATAGGGCCGGGGGTGTAGCGTGGAGGTAGAACGCCCCTGGGTTCAATCCCCGGTACTGCAAAAAAAAAAAAAAAAAAATTAAGTGAGTAGTGCAAAAGCAAGAAATAACATATGTTTAATACTTGCAGTTACCCCTCGCATAACATATTACCAAGTCACCTTTTCCGCTAGTTTGTTCTCTCCTCTCCGCACACAACCATAATGTTTAGTTATGTGCATTCATTTTCCGGGGCTGCTATAATAAATTACCATGAAACTCACAAAACGTGTCGACTTAAAATGGCAGAAATGCATTCTTTCATAGTTGAGGAGGCCAGAGGTCCAAAATGAAGTTGTTGGCAGAGTGGTTCCTTCAGTTGGCTCTGAGGAATCACCCCCTCTGTGCCTCCCTCGTAGCTTCTGGGGCTCACAACAGCCTTTGGCATTTCCTGGGCATAGACACATCACCCCAGTCTCTGCCTGAGTCTTCCATCAAATCCTCCTTTGTGTGGGTGTGTCTTCTCTTATAAGGACACCTGTTACTGAATTTAGGTACCGTACTAATCCACATATCCTCACATCAAGATGAGGTTTAAGTGCATTTACAAAGATCCTTTTCCCAAATAAAGTCACATTTGCAGCTTCCAGTGGACGATGTACAGGTTTAAACTGTGGTAAGACACCGGGCGTGGTAGTACACGATCATAATCCCAGGACTTGGGAGGCTAAGACAGCAGCATTGCAGGTTCACGGCCAGCCTCAGCTATTTAGTGAGGCCCTCCGCAACTTAGTGAGACCCTGTTTCAAAGTAAAGAATAAAAAATAGGGCTGGGGGTATAGCTTGGAGGTAGAATGCCCCAGTACCGCAAAAAAAAAAATTGTGGTAAAAACATGTGATGTGAGATCTGCCCTTTTAATATAATTTTAAGCACACAATGTAGTATTAACTATAGACACAATGTACAACAGATCTCTAGAACTTCTTCGTCGTATGTAATTGAAATGTTATACTCATGGGAAAGCAACACCTCTGCTCTAGGGACACAAAATTTCGAGAGCACCACTTAACCTATAGTATGGTTTGAGCAATTTTTGTGGTTTGCCATGGAATGGCCATGATGGATTAATTGTTGATACTCTCCTGTTGAGGGGCTGACTTGGTTAGAACGCTGGCCAGTGACCAGTAGAGTTTTGCTGTGTTGGAAATTGACTTATTCTCATGGAATCTATGTCTTTGGTTGTCTTAGTTGCATATCCCATGAGAAAAGTACTTTGATTGGACAGGTCAATTTAGGGGAAAAAAATTACTCAAAGCCCAACAGTGTTAATTTTGGCTTTTCTTCATAGCCAGTGTAACAAGCCAACATCTTTATATTAACCAGAATGTGGGTCCATTCATACATGACATGGATTCTCATTGTAGGGAGGTAAAGTTTACCTACAGGGAAATACACATATACACACACATATGATTTTTTTTCTTTCTCTTTTCCTTTCTTGCCCTTTTATATTTCTTGTTTGTTCTTTTGGTGCTGGGGATTGAATCCACTGTCTGGTGCATGCTAAGCATGTCCTCTACCACTGAGGTATACTCCCAGCCCTAGAATTTTTTTTTCCTACAAACTAATTCTATCTGTAGCAAGAATAGATGATTGTTCCTGTCTCTCCCTGACCCCACACCAGCACACTAAACTAACAACACATACACATACCATATTTTGATTGAACCTCCAAAGTGATTTTGCAAACTTACAGTGCATAGATTCAGTACACAGTAATTAAAAGCAATGATTTTTTTCCTTCTTTCCTTCCTTCCTTCCTTCCTTCCTTCCTTCCTTCCTTCCTTCCTTTCTTTTTTCTTGTATGTGTGTGTGGTACTGAAGATGGAACCCAGGGATGTTCTACCTCTGAGCTATACCCTCAGCCCTAGTTTTTTTTATTTTGAAACAGGGTCTTACTAAGCAGCTGAGGCTGTTTTTGAACCTGTGATCCTCTTGTTTCAGCCTCCTGAGTACTGGGATTATAGGCATGCGCCACCACGCCTGATTTTTCCTTTATTTCTTCCTGTTAGTACATTCCAGACTGTTTTAACCTTTCATTATTGCTTGCTTAATTAAGAAAAATGACCCTGCATTTCTTTTACATAACGTACTATTCCTCAGCAAATGTAAGAGGATCTTGGCATACAAGGATATTTATTTTCTTTACACTGATCTTTCTCTCCTGAACTAAGCAACATGAATCCCAATTATTTTATCCACTGAGAAAGAAGTTTAAATCAGTGCCTTTATGCATAGGGCTACATGAGTCTTTTAGATCATTAGCCAAGACTAAATTTGTTACTTCCATTGCTAAGTTTACAGATACTGCCAGAATATTACTACTAGCATTTCTATTGACTTGTGCTTTTTTTTTTTTAAATAATAATACCGAGGCTTTTGTTGAGGTAGAGATGACCTTTAGTAGACCCAGATTTCTGGTTTTCTCTGGAGCATCTTGTGTGGTCACCTGTAATTGCTATTCAGAGACCCACAGGGCAGGCTTCCAAATCCAAAATGCGTGCCTTCTACAGTTTGGCCCTTCAAGGTGCTATAAAAACATAAATATGTTTCTTTGGAGAAAACTCTGTGCTACAGCATGGTCCCTTGAAACCGCCCAACTTGATCTGTGATTCCTGCTGAGATATGCATTACATCATGGTCTATTTTGGGCTTGTTACATTAATCAAAACCTACCCCATTTATTAAACAGCTTCCTGCAGCTCAGACATTTGAAATGCAGAGTGCCAGCAAGCAACTGCCAAACACCATGAAGGAAAGAGGTGGGCTAGATGTGAGTAACGTACAAATTGAATTTCAACTGACTGAGCAGCCTGTTTATCTCTTGGTAACACCAGGGTCTGGAGCCGTGTTCTTAAGGAAATGGAACCCAAAGCCTCGGTTCAGTCGTGGGGTGGTTACCGGGGCCCTGCCCAGCAGTCTTTCCGGAACTGCTGATGAGTGTAACCTTTGCAAAAATGCACAGAGCCTTGATTTCTGCACGGTTAACCTTTACAAGCCGGAACCCCTCTGTGAAGTCTACCCACAGCAGAGGGCAGCTTCAGAGTCAAAACAGACGCACACACATCTTACGAAAGAGCAGCTACAAGTACACACGCACGCACACATATTCTCAGAGGAGAAAGACATTGAACCCATTTTCAATTATTCTCTGGACTGGTTTTTTTTTTTTCTTTTCTTTTCTTTTTTCAAGCATTTACATGCATCTTCCTTGGAGGCAGGAAAGTGCCAGTCTTCAGTGGCGTGGCAAACCCTGTACTTCGGTTCATTCGCCACACTTCAGAACGGCCTTGATCGAAACGGGTAGTGGGAATGGAAATTACATATGTTCGGGATTGCTGAGCATCTCTGAGGCCATTTGCTGTCCATTAAATAGTGACCACGTGCACACGTTAAAGAGAAGGGGTGGGTATTACATTGATAGTCTCAATTTCCACCACTGATCAAAAAGGAAAAGGCATTTTGATTTGATAGTATTCCAATCATGTTTTTTTTTATTTCAAAAGTACTGATTATTCACTCTAAAGGCAGAGAACTCAGGACATTATAGCAATATTCTTCACCTGTTACAATAATCGATTAAACTTCTTCTTGTTTTTTTTTTTTGTGTGTGTGTGTGTGTAGTACTGGGGATTGAACCCGGGGGCATTCTACCTCTGAGCTACACTCCCAGCCTTATTTTATTTTAATTCTGAAACAGGGTCTTGCTAGGTTGATGAGAGTCTCACTACTTGCTGAGGCTGTCCTCGAACCTGTGATCCTCCTGTCTCAGCCTCCCAACTACTGGGATTACAAGCGTGTACCACCACACCCAGCTTCCTTCTTGTTTGAAAAGCATTTTCATTTTAAGCAAATTTAAATTTTATCATTATAAACATATTGACCCAGAACCAGGCGTGGTGGCGCATGCCTGTAATCCCAGTACTTGGGAGACAGAGACAGGAGGATTGCAGGTTCAAGGCCAGCCTCAGCAATTTACCAAGACTCTCTGCAACTTAGCAAGAACCTGTTTCAAAATAAAAAATAAAAAAAGGGCTGGGGGTGTATCTTGCAGGTAGAATGCCCCTGGGTTCAATCTCTAGCATGCTCAGGTGTGTTTGTACATGCATGTGCGTGCACACACACACAGCTCAGTATTACTTGTTAAGAAAAACTAAATTACACTAGCTAATCTTGTTTTCTTGTAATAGCTAGCTATAGTCTTGTAATAATATTTTAAAATATAATACTTTTCTCTTGTCTAAGTTCCTTACATACCTTATCTCACTTGATTTGCCTAGCAAGACTATGCAGTAATTATAATGGATTCAGTTATTATTATTGATGAACAAACTAAAGTCCAAAGAGGTTAAAGAGCATGTCAAAGGTCAACCTAGCAAATCACTAGTAATCCTGGAATTTTAACCTCTCTTTTCTGTGATTTCTATGTACACTGAGGGATATGGCTATAGGGACATGGGGAAACCAGTGACCTCAAAAGATGATTCTTTTCACCTTCATAGAGTCTCAACCTGCAGCTTTCCTGTTTGCTGTATTCACTTTAGAACTCTTGTCGAAGTGCAGAAAACCCTTGATCTACAAACACCCAGCTTGGAAATGATCCAGCCATCCAAACACCTGCCTCTTGTCTGTCTTTTTACTGTCAGCTGATCAACTGTGGGGAAATGGTGGGGAGGAGATTGGGCAAACTTTTAGAGACTCAGTGTGAAGTGAGTGAGAAAAAAGAGGGAGGGAGTATACACCAGAGAAGATTAAAGGAAGACCTTTGCAGGTGACCTCGAAGGTCATTCCTCTACTCATTCGCTCACCACCATGACTTAGGCAAAAAAATTGCCACGGAGAGAGTTAGTGAAATTCATAAACCCCTTTCGAATCCCTATGTTTGGGGCACTGCGTTAAGTGCTGAGATTACAGATCTGAGATCTATCTCCAAATGTCTCTAAGCAGAGGCTGGCTGTGAAGAATGATATGAGAAACTTATAAGGCAAATGTGCAAACACAGGTCTGGGAAGGTTTATTCTTAGCTCAGGCAACCAGAGAAGGCTTTGTGTGCAATGAGGGGGCCATGATGGATGAGCTGGGCTCAGTAAAAGTTCCAATCCTCAGATGTCAGCGTAATGCACCATTACTATTTTTATTTATGATTTATTTGTGGTACTAGGGATTGAACCCAGGGGTATTCTACTACTGAGCTAGATACCCCAGCCCTTTTTATTTTTTACTTTGAGACAGGGTCTCACTAAGTTGCCAAGGCTGACCTCAAACCTGCAATCCTCCTGCCTTAGCCTCCTGAGTAGCTGGGTTATAGGTGAGTGCCACCACTCCTGGCTCAGGCTAATCTATTATTATCCCATTGATTCCTGGCTCAGGTCCAAAAGGTTTGTGTGGGGTGTTCTAAGACTCTGGTCACTTTTCTAAAATGAGGTCAAATACACAAAGCTATGCACATAGGGTATAACAAATTCATACTAATATGTTCTAAACCTTTCTGTAAGCCAGGTTCATAATATCACCAATTTTTACAACTATACATAATGATGGACTGAACCGGTTCTCCGAGGGGACTCTCCTCCCAACCCTACCCCCATGCCTTGTGGCTGCTTCCCAAAGGATCCCACCCCTTCCTGGGTGCCGGTCAGGCTTCCGGTGCACGCTCCATCCCACTGAACAATAAGTTTAAGGACCACGCAGGCCCCCAATAAGATGCAACACCGAGTCCAGCTAACCAATGGCAACGGGCCAACTCAGTTTAGGCCTGTATTTAATCCCAAGCGCAGCAGCGTGCGCTCTCTCTCTCTTCTGATCACTTTTCTTCTGACCCCCGCCGCCTGAATAAATCTCTTGGCTGCATGGCTGTCTCCAGTGAGGTTGTTTTTGCCCTTCACATATTACCATATCATTTTACATATGAGGAAACTGAGGTTCAGAAAGACAAAGTCACTTGCATTCACTAGTGAGTGGGAAATTAATTCAGTTATCTTTAAGTTAGCACAGTGCCAGAGAAATGAATAATAGTGTGCACAGACAACTTAACCCTAGAGTTATTTGGGTAGGTTCAATGTGGAGAATCTTCCACAAAAAGAAAATATTTTGAGAAGGTGAGCTATTGTCAATGTTATTTGACCCCTTCTTAAAGTTTTGGTATGTAATGCAAACCTTTCTTCTTTTTTTTTTAAAAATTCAAACCTTTCAAAAAATTTTAATAAGTTGATGTCCCTTTTATTCCTTTTATGTATGGTTTTGCTCCATCTTTTCGGCTCAGTATGGGACAGCTGTCTCAAAGACAGGATTTAGCTTAAGTTAAAAATAAAAATGAAGCTGGGTGTGGTGGTGCACGCTTGTAATCTCAGTACTCGGGAGGCTGAGACCGGAGGATCTGGGTTCGCAGCCAGCCTCAGCTTCTTAGCGAGGCCATCTGCAACTTAGACCCTGTTTCAAAATAAAGAATAAAAAATAGGGCTGGGGGTGCAGCTCAGAGGTAGAATGCCCCTGGGTTCAATCCTCAGTGCCAAAAAAAAAAAAAAAAGGAAGAAAAGAGAAAAGGGTACATGTAAAATGTACATGTTGGTCCTGCTTGGATGAGAATTAAAATTATCTGAGGGAAAAGTAAGTGATTCTCACCTTTTTTCACCTTTTTTTTTTGTTTTACGCTGTCTCCCTGCCCCATCTCTTCAGAGACACCTAAGTCCTCAGTGTATTAATTGTTCAGAATTTTGATTCCAAAAGGAGATGACTTCTTAAAGGCTGACCCACTGCGTTGGCTATGCTACTTTAAACGTGGGTCTCTACAAAATCAGTATGAGCAACTTTCTTTGAGCCTTCAAAGTAAAGCCAAATGCTCTGTCCTCAGCGGGGAAAGTGCCTTTAATTAATTCTGGGTGACCTTTCTATTGAAAAGCAAAACACTGCCCCAGGCTTTTTAGAAAGGTTAGGTTGTATACCTTTTCCCTCTTATTGTTATGAAGCAGATATTAGTGTTTCTCACACAAGTCGGCCTCCTGTGTTTTTGTGGCTTAGTGCGCTTTTTAATAAAGGAAAAACAAAATAAAACAAACTAGCAAGCAAAAAAATCCCTATTTGTAGCCAATTAACTTCTCGTTTCTAATAAGATCTAAACCAGACTAGAGAATCTTCCATCACAATAAAATATGACTAAAGACCTCATCAATACTCATTTAGCAAATGCTTTGTAGTAGACCGTCTTTTTCTAATACTTAGGAATTCCATTATTTCTTATTTCAGTGAACATGTGAGGGGGAAAAAATGAAGCGAAATGGGATTAGGTTTGCCATTTGTCATTTACCGAGAGGAGAATTCTGCTTTGACATGTGGGCACTCATAGCCAGGGCTTAATGCTTTTAGTAATTATAAGGATCATGTAGAGTATGTTGATTGGTGGGAGAAAAAAAAATCTTTATTAACTGCTCAGAAATAGTTAATTCTTCATTAGTCAGAGCGCTGCACTAGAGGCTGCTGCTGTGAACCATGGATTAGAGTTTATGATAGTAATAACCTCCCTGAAAAAACATTTGTTACTATACTTAATGACCAGATTTTAGTGCATTAACCTTCCTTGGGAGGTCAACTAACAAAATGGATGTTAACTGCTTGTAACAACCAATTCCTCTGAAATTAATATTTAGATGCCGTTGGTGTCAAAAAACCTTCCTTCCATATCAGGGCATTAAAAACACTTCTAAATTATTAATAGCCGGCAGAATTCAGTGCCTGAAAGATTTCCATTCCAACGCTCTTTATCCTCAGCCTCTTCCTCTTTTCTCAAACAGAGTTCTCTTCTGCAGGAACAAGGAAGGCATTGAGGGGAAATTAGGTCTCAGAAATGCATGTGGGTCAACAATGCGCTGCAGTTTTGAAAAGGTCACTCTTTAAGTTCAACAGAAATAAACATAATAGAAGTGCACTGGGAGCCTGACAGAGACCAACTCCCGCCAGGCCGCTGAGCTGCAGCCCTGCCACCACCTGTCAGGAACTCCTTAACGACATTTTTGCATCCCTTCTGCAACTGACCTCCTGCCTGTCTCTCCAGCCCTTCCCCCTCCCTTCAACTTGGAAACAAACCACACTTATGTCAAAACAACTTCTGAACTATTTCCTTCCCACGCAATCCCAGAATATAAAACACGCTCTGAAAAGCTGCACCGGGCCTTGGAGGAATTTTATGATTTGGTTTACTGCCGCGCAGCGTGTGCTGGTGTGCTGCTCCTTGGCCGAGGTAGCCTTGAGTCCCTGCCAAACAATGAAGCAATACTATTATTAGCCTTCCCATTCAGTGGTGACAAAAACAGCCCATGTTTCTATTTTCAAATTGTTCTCTTCTGGAGGCCAGGACTGGACCAGTAGGGCTAAGTGGCCATCTATTGCCAAAACATGCACGGTGGCATGCGCGGGGAAACGTTTTAAAGGTAGTATTTTTAGGCAGAGGTCAAGTACAGACAGCCAGAGCCCTGCCTGCCAAAACCTCTGCTGGTTTTAAGGAAGATTTAACTGCTGGGGTTGGGAGAGCACCCCTGAGATCTCAGCCATGAAGCTGCCATGTTAAATAATTTTCTCAAATCGCAATACTGTGTGTGATAACATTTGTTACTCAGTCATTTCAATGAGCCCTTGTGCAGGCACAACATGATAGGCCAATATTGCAAAGTTCTGACTTGGATGATAAGGGTGGTGGTGTAAAATGCGTGTCTGAAAGGCTGCTTCCTGACTGTGTGCTTGGTTATGAGCCACAGGCCATGTTTCCAAGAAGCTGGGCAACTGGTAGACATTTTTTATTGTGACTTTCTGGGTACTTCTTGTAATATTGGAAATTTCATGTAGACAGAGATCCATTAACATTTTTGGCCTGTTTCCATTTTGTAAATAAGATTTTCTATCTGACCATTCAACCAGGGCAGATTCTGTATAATAATGATTTTCATCTAATAGCCAGATTTTTCATTACTTTGGGAAGACTTGCCAATTGAAAGGTCACTATGCCGTTACATACATATTATTATTCTTTCTTAATCGTCCCTCTTTTTCTCTTTGTTTATATTGTGTTAGGAAGTCAGCATTTGTAAGCAGGGAATAAGTGATTTGTTTATACCTTGATAGATTTTGTAGGTCTAGTTGTCAAAATTTCAGATAATGGTAAAGTTGGACATTCTGTTCTTGCATTTAAAGATAAAAATAAGAAAAATAGGCTAAAATTATGAATTAAAAGAAAAATGGGATGATATGTTGGTCTTTCAAATGTATTTTTCTCAAAAAAAAATTTAGTACAGTGTCTTACAGAAAGATCGCTTCCCAACTATAAAACTGAAATATGAACTGTTGACATTTTCCTTACTTCTTCCACCCCCATTCTCTACAGAAATATCAATTGTAGGCTGCTGGGAGCCAGCTTTAAGACACAGTGTCTTCCATGGTAGCAGTGATTAAAATACAGTTATTACCTTGGCTTGCTTTATCTCTGAACTGATAAGATTTCTGAAAGCTATTTAACTGTTATGTGAATCATTAACATCATTATGTTGACAGAGAACATGTTATCGCCTCTGCTTCTTGGGAACAAGCATCCTTCATCAGTGACCTGGAATCATGGCTGAAGTCTGATCCAGGTAAGGTACCTGTGCAATTTATTAGTGGCGGGCAGAGTTTTAAGTCAGGATGTTGACTGTGGTGCTGCTCAGTTAATGAACTTCCATGCGCTGCTTCCTGAAAACCCTTTTATGGTTTCTGTTGGTTCCATATGGCATTCTGATGAGCTTACACTTCTCCTTAAGTGCTTCTAGATCAGAAAACAAGAGCAAAGCTGAAACGAAGTGACTCATCTGGTTTTGTCTTTGCTTTCCCTGCATGAGATAATGTGGAGGTGTTAATTACAAGACTTCGCTGAGTCTTGACTAATAACAGTGTGCAAACAAACGCATGTCAGGCTCAGCCACAGAAAAGCTTCTACTAATAAGGTAAAACTAGCAATTAGAGCTGACAATGAAGTAATACTTTCCGTTGAATATTCATTAATGAAGTTCTTGTTGGGGAGAAGGGAGGCTTCTCATTGTCCAGATGGGAACCTAGAATAGGAACCCTGGTCATTTCTTTTACATGAATTAAACTCCGTTTGGTGAGCCGCCACACTGGATTAATTCCCTTTTGTACTAATGCACTGACCCTTTGCTTCAAAGGCAAAGCCCTGTTGGCCACTAAGATTCCTCAATCCGTGACTGTGGCATTACAGGGACAAATTGAATTCCCAGAAGAAAGATGATAGTGACCACAGAACATTACTGACAGTCTGCAGGAAACACTGCATATTTTATTTAAATTCTTCACTAGCTCCTAGAATTTCAAGAAGAGAGAGTGTGATTAGCTCACTAACCTAAGTCAGATCACTTAGGGTACGGTCCCCTTCCCTTCTCTCTTTTTTCTTTTCAGGAAGCAGTTTGACATATGTGGTATCTGTAATATGAGATGTATTTGTTTTTGTCCTTGGTTCCTGGCATAGAGCTCCTAAGACCCCTGGAATTTCCTGAGTGAAGGAAGTATTTTTTGTTATTCATAATGAGCATTTCCATAACCCCAGGGTTTATGCTAACAAGGAGATTTAGGGTGGGGCCCCTAAGCTGCCTCCGGATGGGGCCAGTCAGCAAAAAGTGATTGGAATTGTTACAGGTTGGAAATTTCAGCCCCACTTACGGATCTCTGGGAAGGGGAGAGGAGGCTAGAGATTATATAAACTATTGTTGAACAGCAAGATTTCATGAGTTTGTGGGTTGCTGAGCACATGGCAATGCTGGTGGGGTGACGGTTCTCCCCTGAGTAGGCACAAAATCTCTGCTCGCCCCAACCTCTCTCACCCCTCCTCACCCTACCTGTCTCTTCATCTGGCAGTTCATTTGTCTCCTTTATAATATCATTTATGATAACTTGGCAAATGGAAATAAGTGTTTCCCTGAGCTCCGTGAGCTGTCCTAGCAAATTAATTGAATTCAGGGACTGGGGCTGGGAACATAACTCAGTGGTAGAGAGCCCGCTTGGCATGTGCGAGGCCCTGGGTTCAATCCTTAGCACTATAAGACAAAAAACAAAACAAAACAAAAAAGCACAGGTAGCTTGGATGTGGAATTCTCATCAGAAACGCAACAGTGTTGATCGACTTAGCTCTTAACCTGTGGGATAGGACACCATCTCCAGGTGGTCAGAATTGATGAATTACAGTACACCTAGTTCATGTCCCTGGAGAATGCTTGGTGTGGGGAAATAACCCCACATATTTAGTCACAAAAGTATTCTATGTTTAGTGTGAGAGGAGCGTTGCCCCCAAAATGGTTTGCTTTGTCTTCCTTTGACATTTTTCGTTAGCATGTGAGATCGTTGCTTTCAGAAAGAAAAGAAGCCCCCCGAAGGGTAGCACTGGGCATCTATGGCTCTTTTCTACATGATGTTATTATTTATGATTTATGATTTATTATCTACACTACCTGGGTGCTGTATACTTCTGAATTTCATAGTAAAGATGTCCAAAGGAGGAACTCTATTGATAAAAGCGTTTTATCTAAGTGGCAGGCAACAGCTCTACATGTATGTAAGGAAATACAAAGGGGGTATAGTTCTGGAATGCGGGGGATACAAAACCTTCCCCTGGGACAAAACCTCAAAGTTTCGAAGTCTTAGCATGGGTCATGGCCTGTGTAAAATAAAACAATCTTCTACTTTGACTATTTTGATTGCCAAAGTCCTGATTTGGTGGAAGTGGCTCTGGGCTTTGATTAAAAAGCAGCAGTCCAGCCGGGCGTGGTGGCGCACACTTATAATCCCAGTACTTGGGAGGCTGAGACAGGAGGATCCAGGTTTGCGGCCAGCCTCAGCTACTTAGTGAGGCCCTCTGCAACTTAGTGAGACCCTGTTTCAAAATAAAGTATAAAAAAACTAGTGCTGGGGGTGTTGCTCAGAGGTAGAATGCCCCTGGGTTCAATCCCCAGTACTGCAAAAAAAAAAAAAAAAAAAAGCAGCAGTCCCAGACTTCTTTGCAGTTAGAGATGGTCACATAGCACACATCTGGCCAATGGTATATAAGAGGAAGTTACTTAAAGCTCCTAAAAATAAGAGCAGCTGGAGGCACACATTTTATCCTTGTGGGTTCTCCTGTTGTATCTTGAACCAACAAGAGCAAAATGGTCCACTAGCCATTTTGCAGAGGACCATGAAAGAAAGAATCCTAGCAATAATGATCTTCTAGACCTTTCTTTATGTGAGCCACCAACGCCCCACTACCACCACATGCATACACACACACACACACACATACACACATACAGACACACACACACATACTCTTCAAGCACTAATTTTCAGTTTTTTGTTTTGCACAGTTAAGCAATTCCTAACTGAAATAGGATATGGTATCAGAACTGGTAGGGGACACTGGGGGAGGGATGTTTCAAATGTGAAATGCTAATTTGCTTAATGGAAGAGCTGGAATGAGTGAAGAGAGATATTTATTACAGGCATGTAAAGGTAGGTGATCTGTATTAAGTCGGGCAAACCATCTTTGCAGACTCTAGGAAAGCAGCCCACTGACTTTCAGATACAGAACATTGGCATTTGCTGGACCTTCTTGCTGCTTTTAGTAAAATACTTAAGAGATAAACCTATTTAAGAGACACACAGTTTAAAAACAGATGTGGAAGAAAATACAGTACTACTATAAGAGATACTTTTGCCCAAGACCTATAATCTAAGTTGTCTGAGAATTCCAAAATCTGGAGCCTTTTATTAGCTGGGGCATACATTTGAGTGCTGGAACAGAAACCCAAAATACTGTGTAAAATAGGGAAAAAACGGAAGCTTAGGGTCTCTCTCTCTCTCTCTCTCTCTCTTTCTCTCTTTCTCTCTCTCTCTCTGGTGTGGTACTGGGGATTGAACCCAGGGAATTCTACCTCTGAGCTACAGGTTCAGCCCTTTTTATTTTAATTTTGAAACAGGGTCTCACTAGGTTACCATGCACTGTCCTTAAACTTGCAATCCTCCTGTCTCAGCCTCCCAAGTACTGGGATTACAGGTGTGTGCGCTACCATACCCGGCTAGCTCTCTCTTAATTGATTGTTTAGGTGTAAGGTAGACAAGTCCAGAATGTGGCTTCACATTGCCTTTTTATCTTACTGTTTTCAGTCTTCAAATATTTTACTTGTTGCAGTGACCCGAGATGATTTTCAGCCACATTGGCATCCCCTGGAAGGAAGGGAAGAGGGAAGGAGAGAGCTGTCTTTTCCCTGTAGAGGCATTGTATTCTAGAAGCTGCACACATTATTTCTGCATACATTTCATTAGACAGGATTTAATTTTTGGCCATGCTAAACTGCAAAATTTTTAATTTGGGCTACCATGTTCTCAGCTGAAAATCATGGGTTCTAGTATTATGGAAGGTGGGGACGAACTGATACTGCCTCTCCTGGTGTTGAAAAAGCCAATTATTGCTGGATGTGGTAGGGCACACCTGTAATCCCAGTATTTGAGAGGCTGAAACAGGAGGATCGCAGGTTCCTGGCCAGCCTCAGCCCTTTGGGGAGACCTAGTTTCAGAATTAAAAAATGAAAAGGGCTGGGGGTGTAGCCTAGAGGTAGAACACCCCTGGGTTCCATCCTCAGTCTCCCCTCTCCCCCACAAAATGAAAGGCCAACTACTCCTCTACTCGAGATGGAAACCATTATAAGTTTAGTATTATTGGGGCTCAAAAAAATGACATTGCAGAGTAAGTCACTTTGACATGCTGAGTACTTCGAACTAAAGAAGCAATTTCAAAGTCAAGGTGTCTCTGACCTCCTGCCCCTCTCCTTTTGTCCCTGGGTCTTTCTGGAAGCATGGGGAGGGGCTTTCTCTGAAGTTCCCTCATCTTACCTTGGGCAGTTCTTCCAGAAGTAATGCAACTACCAAGAACCCCTCCCTATAATGTCATCACACAGGGAAGATTAACTCTCAGGAAAGATGACTAGAGTTGACGCCACACCCAGAGCCCAGACAAGTTTTGTCCCAGGCTGTTATTTGTTCTTAAGGCTCATTCATCTTCTGTAAGAGTGATTCACTTACTCTAATACTGGAAACTCTAATACTGCCCCCCATGTGAAGAAAGTATATAAGCTTCTAAATCTCGTTGGTTTGGGGTACTCACTTTTCATTCTTGTTATACCCCCATGCATATGCCTGCAATAAACTTGTGCACACCTTTTCTCCAGTGAATCGGGACCATACCTTGCGCTTCTTTTCTGTTCTCCTCTTAAAAATTCCCCTCCGAAAAGCTCTATACACCATTCCTGAGTTTCTTTAGGCTCTGTACACCATTCTTGAGTTTCTTCACATGTTGAAAAAATATAATGTAATTTTAATAAGATGATAATGCATTATATTTATGTTTTGCTTTCCAATTAAAGAAAAGGATGATGGTGTTGGGATATTCTCTGGCACTTCCAGTTGGGAAAAACAACAAAACCTAAAAGATCTTTTGAAGGAATCTAGGGTAGTTGATGCTATGGTTTGGGTCTGGCTTAAGTGCATCCTCTAAAGTTTCATGTATTGGAAGCTTGGTCTCCAGTGTGGCCATGTTGAGAAAGGGGGCTGGTGAGAGGGGATTAGATCATGGGAGTGCTGCCTTCAGAAGGGATTGCTATAGTTCTTATGGGACCCTGGCTCGTTCTTGTGAGAGTGGACTGTTTTAAAAGAGCAAGAGCAGCCCTTCCCTGGTCTCCAGCTTCCTGTCTTGCTATGTGATCTCTTCTGTATGTGGTTCTACCATTATGACACCACCTGACTGATGGTGGTGTCATTATCACCAGCACCAAGCAGAAGCGGCCACCATGTGCCTGGACCTTCAGAACTGTGAGCTAAATAAACCCCTTTTCTTTAGAAAGTACCCAGCCTCAGGTGTTTTATTATAACAACAAAAATGGACTGATACGGAGGAAATGCCTCAAGGATTAGTTCTAATTAGCATCTAAAACTCCTTCCCTGGAGGCTCTATTGTATTGACTGAGCTCAGACCAGGAATTCTGGAGGTATTTCACTCAGTCTTGAAAGAAATGCACTGCTAATTCTCTAATCAGTGAGTAAACACTGCATTTGTCAAGTGGCATAATTGTCATTAAATGATTATAATTCATAGCTACTTGTTAAAAATAATAATTTACTCTGGCTTGACCAGATTTTAATTATTCCTTAAATTATAGAAGCACCCTGCTAAACTAGTGGATACACCTTGAAATCTACATTTTGAGAAAAAAAGCAGATTATCCACTTTTAAAATCACACATTGTTCAAATCAGTTTACTCAAATATTATGTGAACAAATATATTTCTACATGGATGTTCATTGAGGTATCAGTTACAATTCAAAAAATTACAAGCAATATATATTCACCAGTGGAGGAATGGCTGAGTGAGGTAGATCAATGTGGACAGAGCTCCAAGATACAATGTTAAATTAAAAACAATTATATAAGCACAAGTTCATTTGTGTAAAACAGAACAAATCAGGAAGCATATTGATATAATTGCATGGAATCATCAATATAGTACATGGAAATTTCTGGAAACTATTAATGGGTTTTATAACTAGATAGCAGGATTGTTTGTAGTGGTACAAAGAATGGAAAGACTTTTTGCATGTGTGGTCCTGGGGATTTGAACCCAGGGCCTAATGCTTGTTAGGCAAGTACTCTACCACTGAGCCACACTCTCAGCCCAAGAACGAAAGACTCTTAACTTTTACTTTATGGCCTTCTGAACTTTTTGGACTTTTAATCTGTGTGCGTGTGTGTATACTGAACCCAGGGCCTTGCACATGCTAAGCACACACTGTACCACTATGCTACCTACCCTCAACTCTGAACTTTTAAATTTTTTTTTTTTTTTTTTTTTGCGGTGCCGGGATTGAACGCAGGGTGCGTTCTACCTCCGCGCTACACCCCCGGCCCTATTTTTTATACTTTATTTTGAAACCGGGTCTCACAAAGTTGTGGAGGGCCTCACTAAGGAGAGAGAGAGAGAGAGAGAGAGAGAGAGACAGGGAGAGGGAGAGAGAGAGAGAGGGAGAGGGAGAGAGAGAGACAGGAAGAGAGAGAGAGCGCGAGAGAGCTGAGGCTGGCCGCGAACCCTGATCCTCAGGTCTCCGCCTCTCAAAGTACTGGGATTACAAGCATGTGCCACCACGCCCGGCTTTGAACTTTTAAATTCTTAAATTTACACTCCCTTTAAATGAAAAAGAGTTACTAAAATCTAAATTACTGAATTGTTAAAGTTACTAAATTGTTACAAAAACAATTTAATTCCAATGTATATTGTCCTTAAACATTGTGATTATGCAGAGGTCATCTGTAATTCCCTACATTATCCGCAAGGGGAAGAGAAGATTAAAAGACCAAATGTTCATTTTGGCAAGACAGTAATTTATTTTTTTTAATTTCCCATTTTATCAACGGAAAAGTGCTAAATCAACCAATTTAAAATTTTAATTATTTGAAATTAGTATGTAGTAAATACCATTTGTGCTAATTTTAAGAAAGAGTATAAGAACTCTTATAAGAACGTGTGACAGTAGTCTAGAGAAACATGAAATTGACTTGGCTGGAAAAGAAGATGCTGTAGAAGGAGAAGGTCCCACTTCTGTAACCTCGGTGTACTTCAGCGTCATAGGCATGCTGTGGCTTAGGGCATAGGCATGCAGAGGCTCACGTGTTGAAGGCCCGGTCCCCAACCAAGTACTGTCCAGAGGTAGGGCTTTTGGGAATTGACTGGGTCCAAGGGCTCTGAGTACATCCGTGGATTAATGATTTGATGGCATTACTGAGAGGAGGTAGCAACTGTAGGAGGTGACACCTGGTTGGAGGAAGGTGGTCACTGGGGTGTTGGGGTGTGCTCTTGGGAACTATATCTTGTTCAGGCCTCTCTCTCTCTCTCTCTCTCTCTCGCCCCTCTCTCCCTCTCTTGGTCTCTCCTAGCTGGCACGAGTGAGCGCTTTTCTCCACCACTCCCTTCCGCCATGATGTTCTGCCTCGCCTGAGGCCCAAAGCAATGGAGTCAGCCGACCATGGACTGAGACCGTGAGCCAAAATCAATCTTTCTTCTTAAGTTGTTTATCTCAGGTGTTTTGTCACAGCAACAAAAAGCTGACGAACATAAGACACAACAGAGAAGTGTTTAGTTCACAAGAGATTACGTAATAACCACACTTAATGCGGTGAGCAAAACCAACTGCCAAGCACCTACCATGTCATAGGCCCACCGCAGGTAAGAGACACCCTGCTGCCTGAGATTGTAAAATCTAGCTGGGGGAGAGAGGTCTTTTGCTATGGAAATCGTTCATAATGAAAAAGCTTTGTGTTGATATAGCACCAGGCTATTCATTTTTTCCATTGGAAACCGAGAGCTAGCTGTGTTATATAAAGATCCTTTCATGCTTATGAAATACAATTATTTTTAAGATCTAATCTGTGGACAGTGAAGAGCAAGATTTGCTGAGTAATAATAATACTCACCATTGATTAAGAACCTGCTATGAAAGCCGGGCATGGTGGCACATGCTTGTAATCCCAGTACTTGGGAAGCTGAGACCAGAGGATCCGGGTTGGCCAGCCTCAGCTACTTAGTGAGGCCCGCTGCAACTTAGCAAGACACTGTTTGAAAATAAAGAATAAAAAATAGGGCTGGGGGTGTGGCTCGGAGGTAGAATGCCCCTGAGTTCAATCCCCGGTACCGCAAAAAAAAAAAAAAAAAGCACTTGCTATGAGCAGGTGTGGTGACCCATGCCTGTAATTCCAGCAACTCTGGAGGCAGAGGCAGGAGGAATGCAAGCTTGATCAAGGTCAGCCTAGGCCATTCAGAGAGACCCTGTCAGAAAATAAAATAAAAAAGAGGACTGAGCCCGGCGTGGTGGCGCACGCTTGTAATCCCAGTACTTGGGAGGCTGAGACAGGAGGATCGCAGGTTCGCGGCCAGCCTCAGCTACTTAGTGAGGCCCTCCACAACTTAGCGAGACCCTGTTTCAAAATAAAGAATAAAAAAATAGGGCTGGGGGTGGAGCTCGGAGGTAGAATGCCCCTGGGTCAATCCCCAGTACCACAAAAAAAAGAGAAAAGAAAAAAAAAAGAAAGAGGACTGAAGATGTAGCTCAGTGGTGAAGCATTTGCCTAGTGCATACAAGCCCCTGGGTTTGATTCTCTGTATTGGCAAAAGAAAAAAAAAAACAAAAAAACCAGCTACGAGTTCTTTGTTTTACAGACCTTCTCTCTAAACTGCATAAACGGATAATATGATTTTAATTTTGCAGGGGAAGAAACCGAGGCTGTATAAAGTTAGCGATTGAGCCAGGAATCAGCCTGAGGCTGCCAGACCCCAGTCCTTTGAACTTTTGGCGCTATGAGGTTTTGTAATCCTAATGAGGGGAAGTGGAGAGAGGGAGGGGTGGGGAAATCTTCAAATTCTTTATTTCCCCCTGCAACACTTAAAAAAGAGACAGGACAAAAGAATGTGCAGTCTATGTGCGCGTTTTCTTTGCAGCCCTTTGACGAAGTGCCTCCAAAGCTAAGCTCCCATCAATCCTGGAGAGATAGGATCGGCAGAGCATAGTGTCGGAATGAATGGTTTAAAAGGAAGAGCAGTGGCCAAAGAACTTCTTATGCAAAGACACCCCAAATCTGGGCACAGCTTCCTGCTCATTTTACCTCACAGAAGGTGGGTGGCGCATCCTGTCAAGGTCATGCATTAGTACCCTATTTGGAAAAACTACACTTCTAATTAGATGAGCAAATAAATGTTCATTTCAATTTATTAATATAGCTGTAGGCCTTGTTACAATTTATCTCTCGGTTCTGAGACCAATCCATCTCGAGCTGGGAATCGTTGTGGTGAAGTAACGGGTTTTAATAATGGATAAAGGCGGTGAATTATTCAGGCAGAAGGGAGCGAGCCTTGATGCCTTCACTCACTTCTTTAATTAACTGTGAGATGCCGGGCTGACTCAAGCCTTCCAAGTTTATCTCCATCAGAACTGTGAATCTTTCCTGGGCCAGGGATATGTTGTCTTCGGGTCCATGCAGATCCAAGAAAAAGCAACATCGGCTAGCACAATCTCATTTTGTCCTCTTATATTCTGAATTCTGTGTCTGCTTAAATGTTATTTTTATGCAACTTCTTGAGCCATGGACATTTTTCTTGATACAGTCAACACCCGTGTTCCACTGTACCTCTGGTTAAGACTTGTACACGTGAAAATCCGACATATTTCAATCTCTATTTAAATTTGGGAGTTAATCAATACACACACACACAATTCCAGTTCTGGTCACTTCAGCTCATTTAGCCTGGTTTAAAGTCATTTATTTTAGTGACTTAAAAAGAAATGAACTGCTAGAAAAGACTTTTTAGAGTCTCCATTTGATATAGCATCACACAAACAAAACTAAAACTCTTACCAAATGCTGCTTGCTGTCTTTTGTGGAGCTGGTATATTATTTGGAGAGCTTTGCACTATGCCCAAGTGCAAAAGCCTCTCAGGACTCTACACTAAACAAATGATAGAACATGGCTAGTTCCAGGGGATTTTCTTTTTTTCCTAATGTGGATCTTGTGAGTGCCAAATGCATCTAGCTCATCGTAGTCTTTGTTCCAGTGTAAATCAATGGTTTTGCTGAGAACACATTAATAACATGCTTAGATAATTGATTATCCTTACCTGGATGATCTATTTTGTTATTACCTGTTAACCATGAAAGTTTAAAAAAAAAGCGCACATAAACGGTTATACAGCAATTTATTTAAGCTGTGACAAGAGAATTTCTCTTTCAATTTTGTTGCATCAGAGAGAAAGAAAGAATCTGGGGGAGGTCTGGGCTCACCACTTCATGGTAGAAATTGAATCGCTATTTCTATAAATCAAAAGTCATGTTAAAAGCTCTGCGAAGTAAACAATGATGTATATGAATTAGCAGCACAACCATAGTCGATACAAATCAAAGTGTCTTTATGAAGGTATTGATGTTTTCAGCTCTTCCTAAGGTTGAATACATTTAAGCTTTTTATCCCCCAGGGCATTGTTGATCCAAATGAATCTATTCACTTTGAAACCAGACCATAGTTGTGGCTAGAGATAAAACTGCACACACTGACCCAAGCAGGGTTCTTCCCCAAAAGGAGTGGCAAGAGCTATGGTCAGCAAGCTCACAGTGGACTGAAGTTACAGGAGTGACACCTGGGGCAAGGCACTGGCTTTAGAAAGAGGCTCCATCTCTATTTGGTTTTCTTATGTATTAATGTCTTGAAGTTTGGAATCTCTCAGAATATAATCAATGTAAATGCATTTTCTAAGCAGTTGACCCATTAGAACTTGTCTGGATGTGATAACCTGCTTTTCTACGGCATGATTCAACTTAAACAACTCTTTAAGTGACTCTGTCTTCAAGTTGCGCCCATCCGTCTTGTGACTGGACATTGACTAATTCACTAGATACCTTAGGCATATCTTGCATGTCCAAAAGAAAAGTTTAGTTTATACCAAGATGCCATATTTTAAAAATCAGATAATGTAGGCCTTCCTTAGGATTTACTAGGTTGGCTAAACACTCGTAAGCATCGGATTTTTAATTAGATAGCCACGGAGAAGAAACACAGGAGGCTTATTTACACGGAGTATCTGGTATCATTCAATGTGAAGGCCATTTATTTTGGCGTCTCTGTTGTCCAGAGCAGGGCTCTGTGCACATTAGATCCATGTAGGAATTTATCTTTCTTTTCATTGAATATTAGAGCATCTTAACTATATCTTCAAAAGGACCAGCCACAAATGATTTGGCTAAGGGCACTTACATAGAAACCAGCACTTATTAGAAAGAACACTGAGAAATGAAACTTAAACTGATAAGTGGGTGGAAGTCATTCATCTTTTAAAGCCCATAAAAGGAGAGAATTGTAAATTAAAATGTCTACAATTGGTTCAACACCTCTCTCTCAACCCCTCCTCTCCCTTTGTCATGCTATAGCATTCAAGTGTGGGAATGTTTCTCTTAAACAAGTGTAAATCACACACTTAGTCATGCTGTACCCCGGAGCACCACACCAAGAGGACCAGGGGGAGGGAGGCAAAGGATATTAAATACTGGTCCAGCAGTTTGTTAATGAAACATTTACACAAGCAGTTTATATGGTTGTAATAAAAAAAAAGAGGGGGGCCTCTTTCATCGCACCCTTTCATTACGTAGCATCATCTGTAAGAGGATTAATGGGGAGGGGGTGTGCTTATCAGCTGAGTCTCAGGATTGGTAATGCTGAGTTCTTAATAGATTGCCTCTGGATTTAGGATTACTGCCGGTGCAAATTCTTCCCTGCTTTCAATAGAATAGAAAGCAGTTTGTTTTCCCCCCTTCAAGGAGAAGGGCTATTGACTTGGTGATGAAATGCCCAGGGATTCAGAGTTTATTCAGACCACTCTCTCCTGCTACAGACCTGCGGGTTATTTATTTGTTTATTTATTTGGGCTACTGGTAGCCAATAGGTCAAAGTCTGCACTCATTCCTCTACTCCCACGATTAAGAAGCAGATAAACTCCTTATTTTGGAGGGCACTGGAGTGAATAAGTGGCCCTTTTCTTTTTTCTGGGGAGTTAAAGGCAGCTTTTGTTGGCAGTCTTGCGAGAGTACAGTACTGATGGATCATGCTGCTCCAGGTCCCGTGACTTCACACTATTTTTAGCACAAGGAAGATGTTAGTTGTAACAGTGTACAATGGGCTAATCAGCCATAATAGAACTCACACTGTTTTTTCCCTTCACATTGCAGTTATTATGTGTCTTGAATATAAACAGCTCTTTGCTTCTGACAAAGATGGCAGCTTGCCACGGTGGGATTCAGCCTTCTCTAACGCTCAGCAAACACTGAATAGAAACAAGCCCGAGGACTCTGAAAAAGCAATTGTTGGAATTTATGTCACTGGCAGTCGTAGACAAAATTATTTTTTTTTTGTTACTTCCATCTTTTCCTTCCTTCCTATCTCCCTCCCCAAATTAGGGAGCATTCACATATGCCAGTTATCTGTGTATGAAAAATTATTTCTATTATTTCCCACCCACATTTAAAGAATCAATAAATCACATTTTGTATAAAGCCTTGAATGATGACATCCCTGAACATTTTATACCCATTGTGAAATATGTGGAACTTAATGTAATAATATGATGCTTGATCATATAAATAGATTGAAGTCACTTTAAAGCATGATAAAAGATACTCTATTTGAAATTACACCCAACACCAAAAAGAATTTTATTGTTTTGTACCATCTGTATGTACCATTAGCAGATTCAATAGTTTGCTCTCAAAACAGATTTAGAGCAATTTACTATAAAGCAAATTATTGTTGGCCGGGCTTCCTGCTTTGTTATCATCCTCCGATTTTAGAGCATAGTGGCTTATTTAAGAGTTTTTAAAAAATTTTTTTATCATGGTATTACATGCACATGGTAGAAACAATCAAATAGTAGAAGAAGGTGTATAAAGAAAAACACTCCTCCCCCATAGAGCCTCCTCCTGGCCCAGGCCTGCTCCTAGCAGTGACTTTTAACCTTTTTTGGTTTTTAGTTCTTCTTCTAGGGATTATCTTCTAAACTCTAATTACGTTATAGGCTTATAATAGTATTGCTTGATTGATTCATTAACTGGGTCAACTAATATTTATTGAATGCCTACTATTTGCCACACACTGCTCCAAGACTGAAGCAGTAGGAACTGTAATGACAAAAGTCTCTGTCCCTGGAGCTGAAATGCTCCCGGGGGTGATGAGAAACAGATGTCAAACCACCAACAGTGGACACATCACATATTCTGTTAAGAAGTGTAAAGTACTATAGAATAAAAGAAATGGGAGAGGTGGACAAAGGGAGTCCTAAGGACGGGAAGGTGGTTTGCAGTTTAAAATAAATTGGCTGGGCCCACGTGGTGGCTCATGCCTGTGATCCCAGTACTTGGGAGGCTGAGATAGGAGGATGGATAGCAGGTTTGAGGCCAGCATGCGGCAACTTAACGAGACCCCTGTTTCAAAACAAGAAAATAAATACCATAAGAATACCATAAGATACCATAAGAATAATGGGAGAGAGGAGCAAACGGATATATATATATATATATATACCTCAGTCTTACATGAGTCACAATAATATATCCATGTTAGGGAAAGAATTGAGAAGAGAATTGAGATCCTGCAGCAAAGTAAAATATAGTACTAGAAATAAAATGAAACATTAGAAGCATTTCCTTTAGAGTTTACAGGTAGTATTCTAAATGCGAAAATAGCATTGCTCTATACTGGTAATAATCATTTTTTTTTATGTGTGTGGCACTGGGGATTGAACCCAGGGGCATTTTACCTCTGAGCTATACCCCCAGTCCTTTCTATTTTTTTGTTTTGTTTTGTTTTGAAACCGTATCTCACTAGGTTTCTGAGAGTCTAAGTTGCTGAAGCTGTCCTTAAACCTGTGATCCTCATGTCTCAGCCTCCCAAGTACTGGGATTACAGGCATGTGCCGTCGTACCTGGCTAATAATCACTTAAGTATTATAAAACTCAATGTCAACAGAGACTTTATACACCAATGAATAACTTTAATAAAAAATGCAATAGACATGTATGAGTATGTGTACAAATACTCAAAATACTTTCTTAAGAGGCCAAAAAAAAAAATTAACAGATTTAGTGCAAATACGTAATGCACATAGAAGCCGGGACTATTAATTGTGAGAGAAATAAACTTTTAGCTTGCTTAAGCAAATAAGCAAACAAGCAAAATAAATAAGTAAAGCTGGAAGTGGTAGCTGCTCTTTCGGGAAAGTATTAGTTACCTATTATTGCATAACCAATTACATCACAGTAGTAGCTGAAAACTACAAACATGTTCCATAATCTCAGAGTTTCTTTGAATCAGGAATCTGTGGAGCTGGGCGTGGTGGCGCACGCCTGTAATCCCAGTACTGGGGAGGCTGAGACCGGAGGGTCGCAGGTTCATGACCAGCCTCAGCACCTTAGAAGACTCTGTTTCAAAGTAAAAAATAAGATAGAGCTGTGAGTGTAGCACAGAGGTAGAATGCCTCTGGGTTCAATCCCCAGTATTGCGCGGGCACGCGCGCGCACACACACACACACACACACACACACATACACACACAGAATCTGGAGACCAACTTAACAGGATGCCTTTTGCTCAAGACCCCTTGTGAGGGTGAGGGTGCAGTCAAGCCGTGGATGGGGATTGCAGTCATCCTCCAGGTTCAGCTGAGGCTGTAGGAGCTGCCCCAGCGCAAGCCCTGTGGTCAATAGCAGGCTTCAGTTCCTTGCAGGCTGCTGACATAGCTCCTCTTGAGCTGTTGGACTAAGGGATTCAGATCCACAGGGCCTAGCCACAGTGCTGCTAACAAGAAAGTAAATGTGAATTTTATTTATTATTATTATTATTATTATTATTTGCAGTACTGGGGATTGAACCCAGGGGCATTCTACCTCCGAGCTACACCCCCAGCTCTATTTTTTTATTCTTTATTTTGAAACAGGGTCTCACAAAGTTGCGGAGGGCCTCACTAAGTAGCTGAGGTTGGCCACGAACCCGGATCCTCCAGTCTCAGCCTCCCAAGTACTGGGATTACAAGCATGAGCCACCATGCCTGGCTTATTATTTTTTTAATATCAGAATGGCAAGGATGTTCTAAGCTTTCAATAGCAGGAACCCTCCCTCTGTAGACTGGGTTCTCCAGGAAGCAGATGCTGAGACAGTGTTAGAATGTGAAAGGCTTACTGGTAAATCATAAAGGAAAAGAAAGGAAAAAGCAGGAAGCCGGAAGGGGCAGGGGAATGGGCTGCTGAATAAAGTTAGCCCAATGGGATGCTCTAGAACAAAGGTTTTCCATTAGGAGAATCTCAGGTTGGGTATAATAGCTGAGCCCTTAAACCAGTTCCTTGTTCAATGCATGGCCAAGGGCTGCCCTGAGATTTAGAGCAATCTCAGTATGAAAGCTGAAGAGGACCTTGTAAAAACTAATAGCTGGTGATTGTCTTCTAAGCACACACTTTAACTGGGCAGAAAGTCCATTCATTCATTCATTTGTTTATTTATTTATTTGGTTCTGGGGTTTGAACCAAGGAACATTCTACCTCTAAACTGCATCCCCAGCCCTCTCTAAATTTTACTTTGAGACAGGGTCTTGCTAAGTCCCTTAGACTGGCCTTGAACTGCTATCTTCCTGCTTCAGCCTCCGGAGTGGCTGGATCACAGGTGTGTACCACCACGCCCAGCTAGCCAAGTCCGTTTTAAAGGAAGGTGGATCTGATGCCGGGTATGGTGGCACACGCCTGTAATCCCAGTACTTGGGAGGCTGAGACAGGAGGATCCAGGTTCATGGCCAGCCTCAGCTACTTAGTGAGGCCCTCCAAAACTTAGTGAGACCCTGTTTCAAAATAAAGAATAAAAAATAGGGCTGGGGGCGTAGCTCAGAGGTAGAATGCACCTGGGTTCAATCCCCAGTACCAAAAAAATGAATAAAAAAGTAAAAAAATAAAATAAAGGTGGATCTAAAGGCGCCCATCTCTGCCAGTCTACTCCTTGCACCAGTTTTCCACGTAGTGTAGGGAGTGGTTCCTCCATCTCTGATGGGCTTCTCTTTCTGAGGAGAAACTTAGAAGCAAGAAGTTATTAGGAAGAACTACACCACTATTATTAGTTCAGTCTCTCTCTTCTATTGCCCTTTTTTTTTTCTTTTGGTGCTGGGGATTGAACCTAGGGCATTCTAACTCTAAGACTCTGTCCTGGGAACCAGGGGTGAAGGCCAGACAAATTCTTTATTATACAACAGTATCTGTCTTACTTATTGGCTATGGCCTCTAATATGCAGAGACCATGCCTAGCATTCCTGTGCCTGGGCTGGCACCCAGCAGGTATTTTTCTTTCAGTAAACTTGGCAGCATAGGAAACTGCCCAAGATCCATTAGTGTGCTAGAGCAGACCTTCACTGTCTGTGAGTTCCAACTTGGCACTTTCTTAGCCTCAGTAGCCTCAGAAGGTCACTTTCCCAGGAATTAGCAATGCACTGACATTTTGATTCTTTTGTAATTTAATGCATCACTAAGAACAGCAACACAACAACAACAACCACAAAAGATTTTTTTTTAATCATCTTTCTTTTGCCTTGGCGATATCTGTCTACAGAAGGAAACATGTTAACTAACTTTGAATTAACTAGGAAATTAATAGAAAATGTATTAGCTGTGTGCAAGAAAAGCAACAAATAAAAGTGCGGGATGGGCAATTGTCTGGCCGTGTTTATGAGTGTCTAATCCCATCAATATTAAGTAAGTTATAGAATGTGCTGGTGCTTTCATTTTTCAGTCTCAAGATGGCCTGAGTATTGGATTTTAGCGCATCGATAGGATATTCGGGAAATCTGACAAATTAGTTTCTTGTATTTATGCTTACTCTTTTATTCCAAAAGCTAATTGCCTCTTGTAGGTGATACGGTTAACGCTTAGAATTGAATATTTAACGTAGTACTTTAAGTCTTTTGACAATTTTGATTTCATGATTTATTAGATTTGAACAGGACAATTGCCTAGAGCTTTTTTTTTTTAACTCCATAGGACTATGTAGTAAATTTCAGTCACTCAGAATCAAGTCAACTTTGTCTTGAGAATACATAAAAATTTTAGATGCTTTACCCAAGGATAATAGAAGTTCCTGGACATCATTATTCCCTGGGTTTTACTTCCAGGCACAAATAGATGCCACCCTGGCAGTTCTAGAGCAGTCTCCCTGGGCTTCTTGCTCAACTTTCTTTAGGTCTAGAGACTGGTCGGGCCTGGAGACTAGTTTGAATCATCACCTTCTCTTTCTTTCTGAACAGGCTGGATCCTGGGCTTGTGGGACAAAGCGGCACATTTTACAATCACGACAAACAGAAAGCTTTCCGTGCCTATAGCATGTGTGCAGTCGCCTGTTCTTATCTGAAGGCGACGATCTCCTGTGACTGTGTTTGCAGGAATTCCAGGGTATCATCGAATGCACAGTACATATTTAAAATTTTGCTCTCCTGAAAGCTGGAAAGAATAACAGTGTGTTTGTACATAGCAGGATGATGCAGTTTCAGAGGAAAAGCTGACGATTCAGCAGGACTGCATGGAGACATTTGCTGGAGAGGTGGCCTTGGTCAGGGCCCCGCACCATGCTCAATATAAAGATGGTGTCCCAGAGAGACCATTGCGTGCACATCTGTATGAATGAGTCAGGTACTCTAGGGGCCTGTGTTTACAGGATAAAGAGGTTAGAATTGAATGAATTAGCAGCCCACCACAGTGATATGAAAATTATTTTAAAATGAAAATATCCAAACAGACAACAGTTGCAGAAAGAAACATTATTTAAAGTTAAATAGAGTCTTCCCCAAATACAGCTGCCATTGACCTCCACCTGACAGTTTATTCTTTGAAAAAAATTGACCATTAGCACCAGGAAGTGTGAATTCAGCTGACACAACCCCACCTCTCCAATGGGGGAAATTGCCAGCCAAGAAAGCGCTAGACTGTTCATTCCTGTTAGCATCAAAAAACCCACCAGAACTTTCCATTCTTTCCCACTGGAGCCCCTGCCCCTTGTGAAGTTATTAAGAAACTTATCTCCTTACTGAGCAACTCCTGCATCCACATGGGCTACACCTTGTCTTTTCTCCAGTTTATCTGTCTATGGTCACTTCATTTGCAAGACCCCAACTTTCAGACCTAAGCTGTAGAGGAATGCTTTTCCTCTTAGGAGGATCCTGGGGATAAGTGGAGAGTTGACCTCAAGAACATGGACCCTTTGTCCACGGTAACAGATGGACATCTCTCTCATTTTCAGACTTCTTGGAAGGGTTGTTCCTTGCACTGACCCACATCCCCACTTCTCCTTCACTCTTCTACCTATTCCAGTTTGGCTGCGGTACAACACACATTCATCCAATCATTCACTCATCAGATAGTTCTTTAATCCTACTATATGATCTAGGCTGTGAGGATTATACCATTGAGTAAAATTCTAAAATCCCTGGCCGGCTTTCTAGTGGGAGAAAACGTATATAAGACAAATTACTATGCAGCACATTCAGGAGTGATAAGTGAGATGAATACATAATAAGTCATTTACAAAAAGCAAGAAGGGGAGTGTCTAAGTCCATTCAGGCTACTATAACAAAATGCTTTAGGCTGGATGATTTATACACAATAGGAATTTATTGCTTACATAAATTGTGGAGGCTGAGAAGCCCAAGAACTAAGCACAGTGCAGTAGAGTAAGCTTGTAGCTATTACCAAGTATTTTTGCCTTACTCTGAGTGAGATGAGGACCCATTGGGAGGGTTTAAACAGACTAAAGATGTGTTGACAACGGACCGTGAGGGAGTCAGGATGGAAGCAGGTAGAACGGTAACAATGCTCATGCAATTACTCTGCCAAAAGAGAACGGGAACTGCTCTGGAGAACAATCTGGCAGTTCCTCAAAGGTTAAACCTAGAGTTACCATAGGACCCAGCAATTATACTCCTGGGTACATACCCAAGATCAGTGGAAACATATGTCCAAATAAACATGACTATTGATAGCATCATATTCATAAAAATCAAAGGAAGAAATCACCCTAACATTTGTCAGTGAGTGAACACACAAAGTGTGTTAAATCCATAAAAATGGCATATTATTCAGCCATAAAAATGAATAAAGTACAGATAGATGCTACGATATGGATAAACCTTGAAACCATTATGCTACATGAAAGTGGCCAATCACACACAAAAAAAACACCACTCAATGTATGACTGCATTTATATGAAAGGTTCAGAAAAGACAACTCCATAGAGACAGAAAGTGGATTAGGAACTGTTTGGAGCTGAGGGGGAAGAAGGCATTAGGAGTATTTTTTATTTTGCTCATTTTTGGGGGGTGATAAAAATGTTCTAAATCAACTGTGGTGATGGATGCACACCTGTAAGTACACCAAACCTCATTGAGTTTCACACTTCAAATGAATGAATTGCTTGTTATGTCAGTAATGTCTCAATAAAGCTATTCGGAAAAATCAAGAGACAATGGAGCTTGGCCCAAGGAGGTTGAGGTAGAGGTGGTGAGAGTAGTGAGGTGGAATACTCTGAAGGAAGAGCTAATAGAATTTGCTGATAACTGGGTGAGGCATATGAGAGAAACCAGACTAAGTGAAAATACCAAATATTTTTTCTTTTTCGGTTAGTTCTGGTCATCAAACCCAGGGAGGTTCTACCTCTGAGCTACACCTCCAGCCCTTCTTATTTTTTTATTTTGAAGCAGGGTCTCTCTAAGTTGCTCTGGATCTCGCTAAGTTGTTGTGGCTGGCCTCAAACCTGCAATCCTCCTGTCTCAGCCCTCCAAGTACTGGGATTACAGGTGTGTGTCACCATGTCCGACGCCACCTAGTCTTTAATTCAGAGTTCTTTTTCCTTTTTTTTTTGCAGTACTGGGGATTGAACCCAGGGGCATTCTACCTCTGAGCTATACCCCCAGCCCTATTTTTTATTCTTTATTTGGAAACAGGGTCTCACTAAGTTGCAGAGGGCCTCACTAAGTAGCTGAGGCTGGCCGCGAACCTGGATCTTCCTGTCTCAGCCTCCCAAGTACTGGAATTACAAGCGTACGCCACCATGCCCGGCTCCAGAGTTCTTCAGGGTTTATGCTTAGACTGTTTCACTCATCTTACTCTATACTCTAAGAGTATAATTCAAATTATGCACACAAAGGTCTTTAGGTGCTTTAGATAACCACTGTTGGATAAAGTGGGTAGATAACTACTGTTAGATTCAGTGAAGGCTTCTCAAATCCAGCCTGTTCTACATTAAACTCATGATCTCTCCCTCTACTGCCACCTCCAAACTGCTACTTTCCCAACATTCCTTATTTCTATGAATAAGTTGTTTATTTATGAAAACTACAAACCAAAAGCCCTTCTTGCTATTCTTTTCTCCAGGATATATAATCCATCATCAGATTCTGAGGATTTTATTTACCAAAATATCCTCTAAATATTCTACTTTCTATACTTTTACTGGGGAGCAACAGAAATTCATTGACACCGGATAATTTTGACACAACCATCAACATTTCTGCCATTGTCATGGCTTGAAGGTAGACTAATCACCAAATGTTATAGGTTTAAAAATAATGAGAGGCGTGGCTCCTTATACAAAGTTGAGGATTTCCCATTCAAAATCCTCTCTGCCACTTTTCCTTTTTGGTTTTTCTACATCTTGTCTTTTTTTTTTTTTTTTTGCGGTACTGGGGTTGAACCCAGGGGCATTCTACCTCTGAGCTACACCCCCAGCCCAATTTTTTATTCTTTATTTTGAAACAGGGTCTCACTAAGTTGCGGAGGGCCTCACAAGTTGCTGAGGCTGTCTGCGAACCTACAATCCTCCTGTCTCAGCCTCTCAAGTACTGGGATTACAAGCGTGCGCCACCACACCCGGCTCCGTCTTGTCTCTTTTAAATCCAAACTATCCTACCAGTTATTGCCATATTTATTCTCTTAACAGGTAGCCTAGTTCATTTCCCAGAACAAAAAATTTTTAAAAGTGCAGTTTACTTAAGAATTTAAGAGCAAACTCCTAATCTTAGCAGAATCGGTTCATTATAACAAAGTCTAAACAATTTTCTTTATGCTCTACTGTTATGGACTGAGTGGTATCCCCTGCAAATTTATGTTCTTCCCAGAATCTCAGAATGTGAACTTATTTGAAAGAGGGTCTTTGCAGATGTAATCAAGTTAAGCAGAAGTTATCAGCATAGGCCTAATTCCAATATGACTGGTGCCCTTATACGAGGAAGGAATTTTGGAAACAGACACACAGGAGAACCCCACATGGCAACAGAGTCAGCTGCAAGCCAAGGAATGTGAAGCACGGATGGCCTTGGGCAGGAGCTAGGGAGAATTCTGCTCTACACTTTCAGAGGGAGCATGGCCTTGCCAACACTTGGATTTTGGACTTCTGTCTTCCAGAACTGTGAGACAATAAATTTTTGTCAAAGTTGTGCAACTGACACTACTATTTAATTTTAGACTATTTTCTTTACTCCTAAAATAAATTCCATACCCATGATAAGTCGTTCTCCCATCCCTCTTCCCCCAGTCTTGGCAACCACAGATGTACTTTCCCCATGGGTGTGCCTATTTTGGATTGCACTGTTTTTGTTTAATTTCTATGCCTTTTTATTATGTTCTTCGTCACCCCATTTGTGTTATAAACATTTGCATCACTCACTCCCCACTAAAGTGGTTCTACCTGAGGCAGAGAATGTGTCTTAGATATATCTGTGTCGCTAGTACAGGACGTGGTACGTATCAAGCATAACGTTCTTCTTAAGTGAAAATATGAATCAGCAAATGCCCATGTTGAAGATTGTTCCCATGCTATCATCTGTTTTCTCTCATCTGTTTCAAGTCTATGTTTCTAGTTCATGTCGTTCTCCTGGAATCAGATTGGTTTTTGTCACGTAAATATAAGTGGACACAGTAGTATGTACTGCAATATCCAGTGGGCAAGATTTATTAAAGAAACGACTCTGTATCTAGCATGGAGCAAGACTCTCTACAGGACAAAACACTGCTGAGGAGAAAAGAGATGTAAGTGAAATTTTTTTTAAAAAAACCATCTGTACCATTTACTTTAAAGATGTAACAGTCTGAATGAGGCTGTCCAAGACCAGAAATTATGTGAAATACCAGAGATCAGTATGCAGACGATTGGTCTGAGCATGAGTTGTTGATAGAAGACAAATGATGCTGCTTGAAAATGTGACTTGAAAAGCAAGTAAACCATGAATCATCCCAGTGTGTAAGCTTGTAATCAGAACAATGGAGAACTGATATGTGAATAGTTGTCATTTACTCTGGTCTTGGCAAAACACTAGTCAATTCATGGCTCTGCATGCTAAACGTGCTAACACGAGCGTGATTCACGTTATCTGGAAGAGTAGGCACTTCTGTTTCCCAGTTACGTAATTTTTTTTTTCTACAATAGGTTTAGAAAAAAAAGAGATAAACCTTAAGTTAGCCAAAGCTAGGACAGTACATTGTACTTCTCCCTAGAAAACCATCAGGTTAGCAGTGATCGGACTAAGTATGTGTAGTTTTATATAGAACCTTGATGTACGGAATACAGTCTCATCTTGCGGAAATATTTAACATCCTTGCGAGTTAAATATTATCTTTGTCCCGTATTTACAAATGAGGAATTATCCTTGGTAAGACAAAAAGACTTACTTGTGGAAATATCCATTAGCATATGGCAAGGAGCCAGCCGCAAACCCATCTTCACCTTCCAACTTTGTGTTCAAATGTTAGGCACCGCAGAAGTAAGTAATGATGGTGACGACGATGATGATGATGATGAAGTGATAAAAATAATAGTAAATGTATTTCTTTATTTGTCCCCATTAGGATGCAAGCCTTATGAGGACAGGTTTTGTTTTGCTTACTGCTATTCCTCAGTGCCTGTCACAGTTCCTGACACATAGCAGGTCTTCAGGAAAGATTTCCTTTTTTTTTTTTTGGTGGTACTGAGGATTGAACCCAGGGTGTTCTACCACTGAGCTACACCCACAAACCATTTTTCTTTTTCTTTTTCTTTTTTATGGTACTGGGGATTGAACCCAGGGGTGTTCTAACTCCAAGCTATACCCCCAGCCCTATTTTATTCTTTATTTTGAAACAGGGTCTCACTGGCTTGCTGAAGGCGTCACAAGTTGCTGAGGCTGGCGCAAACCTGAGATCCTCCAGTCTCAGCCTCCCAAGTACTGGGATTACAAGCGTGGGCCACCATGCCCGGCTAACTTTATTTTTATTTTTTTACTTTGAAACAGTGTCTTGCTGAGTTGCTGAGGGCCTTGCTAAATTGCTGAGGCTGGCCTTGACCCTGTGATCATCCTGTCTCAGCTTACCAAAAACTGGGATGTACCATCACACCTGGCCTAAGAACTATTTTTTTTTTATAAATCAAAGAGTAATATGTTACATTACGAAAACACTTCACAAGTATTATTTCATGAGTTGTCATAGCAATCCCCAAGTTTTCTTTTTTTTTTTTTCGGTACCGGGGATTGAACCCAGGGGCGTTCTACTTCCGCGCTATACCCCCAGCCCTATTTTTTATACTTTATTTTGAAACCGGGTCTCATGAAGTTGCGGAGGGCCTCACTAAGTAGAGAGAGAGAGAGACAGAGAGAGAGAGAGAGAGAGAGAGAGAGAGAGAGAGAG
>PVJS01008533.1:0-52829 GCA_004027185.1 Glis glis
TATGCAACCGCAGAAGAGCCTTTATTCAAGCTTAAGCTTGGGTGCCCGACATAAACTGACACAGCAGTTCAGTACGGGGACCAAAAGCACGTTTTTGCTTCAGTTTTTATATATTTTAAACAAAGAGCCTCAGTTTCTCTCTGCTAATTGGACAGTCCCACGCGGGGTTTCTCTGACCTTTACAATGGTTGGTTATAGATACAGTTGATCATTACAGATGGGTTAGCGGCTAGCGTCATCCTTGCACATTTTACATTGGGAGATGTTTTCCCTAACTTTCCAGACTGTTACAGTAATAGTAACCACAATAACCATTAATCTATAGAAGGCCATCTTGACCTCAGTCAGGAGGGTCCCAGGTAAGGACGTTTTGTTTTCCCAACAGATGTTTGAGTCGGGGTTTTTACCAAGGACATCTTGTTATTTTAGCAAAGGCCTGAGTCAGACTTTCTAGCAATTTTGCTTTAACTGTTTAAGTGCCTTTACACACACCACACTTGGGGTGTTTCTTTCCAAGTCCCGCCCTGCACCCTCCCCTGCCCCGTGCACAATATTAAAACTGATATTGATAACTTCACATTGGACATAGCATTATTTAAACTGCTTCCTTCATCAAGTCTCCCTTTCACCTCTCCACCTCCCTACCCAAAGCCCCTTCCACTATTCTACTAGTATCGCCCCTTATTTCTCTGAAGTCCCTTTTGTTTCCCAATTTCTAGTGTCTACTTATGAGTGAAAATATATGGCCCTTCACTTTCTGGGACTGGCTAATCTCACTTATATTCTCTAGTTCCATCCATTTTCCTGCAAATGACATAATTTCATTCTTCTTTATGGCTGAGTTAAATTCCATTGTGTGTCTATATACCCTAGTTTCATAATCCATTCATCTGATGATGGAGCCTGAGTTAAATTCCATTGCATGCATATACCATAGTTTTGTCATCCATTCTGCTGATGGACACCTCGGTGGGTTCCATAGTTTGGCCACTGTGAATGGTGCTGCAGTCAACATGGATATGCAGGCATCCCTATAATATCCTGACTTCAGTTCCTTTGGGAAGATCCCCAGGAGTGGAATGCTGGGTTGTATGGTGGTTCTATTCCCAGTCTTCTGAGGAGCCTCCACACTGCCCTCCACAGCGGCTGTACTTACAGTCACACCAACGGTGCTGCTTCCTAGTGTTAACCTAGTCTGAGAGGGTGTTGACTTCAGCTGTGTTTGCTGAACACTTCTTGGTGGAAGTTTTTCTGAAATCTAGTTTATAGTTTGCAAATGCATCAACACACCGATGCTTAGAACAATGCTGAGCTGAGTGGGGACCCTTGCCCTGACGTTACAGCTGATCAGATGGAGTGTAGACAGGTGGAAATGTCCCCAGGCCTCGCAGGCTGTGGGTGGAGGAGGGGCACTTGAACCCTCTGGAGGCCAGCTTTCAACCGCTGTGCCGTGCCCATGCACCTCCCAGTGGCAGCGGCCAGCTCTGGCCTGGGTCGGCCATGGACACCGCAGATATTCACCATAAGGCCCCCCTCCGAGGTCTCAGTTGCCATCTGATAACAGAGCATTTTTGTTAATAGTGATAATACTTACATTTGTGCAGTCTATTGCTGCTCACAAAGCGTGTGGTATACATCTGTTCCCTGCACCCTTAGAACACAGACAGGCACAAGCAGTGTTCATTTCAGATGAGGAAATAGCCTCTGAAGGGTAGAGCGACTGGTCACTCAGCTCATCAGTAGCACAGAAGGTTTAAATCCAGGACTTCTGGCTGGGCATGGTGGCACACGCTTGTAATCCCAGTACTTTGGGAGGCGGAGACCGGAGGATCCGGGTTCGCTGCCAGCCTCAGCGCGCTCTCTCTCTCTCTCTCTCTCTCTCTCTCTCTCTCTCCCTCCTTAGTGAGGCCCTCCGCAACTTCGTGAGACCCGGTTTCAAAATAAAGCATAAAAAATAGGGCCGGGGGCGTAGCGCGGAGGTAGAATGCCCCTGGGTTCAATCCCAGGTACCGCAAAAAAAAAAAAAAAAATCCAGGACTTCTGACCTGAACTTCAGGGTTCCTACTACAGCTATACCCCTGAGAACCGTCAGACCTGGACTCGGCTGGGGTCCTGCCGCCACCAGCAACCAGCACCTCACAGAACTCTTAGCACAGTAAGCCTCCCACTCCCCGAGCATTTCTTTTCTGCCAAGGACTGTGTAAAGCATTTTATTGATCTGGTTTAACCCTCCCTCTTAACCCTAGGATGTGAGTTCACTTACAGGTGAGGAATCTGAAGCTCGGATGGAGGAAATGACTCATGCTAGGCCACACAGCTCCTAATCCAGCTGAGGCCACCTAACCCAGGCGGGCCAGGTATTTGAACACCCACTTATTCAATTGTCAAGATTACAAGATACATCTGGTAAGGGCAGACATGGTGGTGTCCATCCGGAACCTCCAGAACTGCCCACCCTGGACTATTCCCCCACGGCCCTCATATGCCGGACTAGTGATCAGCTGATATGTGACAAGATCAACACAAAGTTCGCAGCCCAAACAATACACACCTGTCACCTCATAGTGTCTGTCTGTCATGAATTCAGATACAGGCTGGCTGGGTCTCTGCCAGGCTATATAAACTAGGCCTCCGAGAGGCTGTGGTCTCACCTCAAAGCTCGACTGGGGACAGATCCACTTCCAAGTACACTTCATTGCTGGGTCTCATGGGATTTCAGAGTGGGAGGCCCAGTTTCTCGCTGGCTGTTTCCCCACAGCTGCCCTCAGGGTCTAGGTGGGTTTCAGCTGGAAGCTGCCTCAGCTCCTCCACATGTGGGCCTCCACCAAAGGCCTCTTGCTTCTTCAAACACAGCAAGGGTCACTTGTCATGACTCCACAGTCTAACGTAACATAACCCTGGAGTAGCACCCCATCATCTTTGCCATACTCTGTTGGTTGGAATCAAGTTACAGGTCCTGCCCACCCTCAGGAAGAGGGGTTGATTGGTGTGAGTATCAGGGGGCAGGGACCCCTGGACGGCACCGTGGAGTCTGGCTCAGGCCAATCTCTTCTGAAGCTGAGCATACCAGTCTGCACTGTGAAGAGCTGGCAGGACAGAGAGGCAACGACGTGGTCCCCTCTCTTAAGACACCCTGCAAGGGCAAACAAGAAACAAATTCTCTATTCTTTGATGAATCTAGAATATATTTGTAGCCCTGATCCATAATATAAAGTTCACAACCTTTAGTGATGATGTTGGAGGGAAGGGACAGGACAAGGAAAGGTACTTGTGGCTTTATAGATTAGGCACAACTAGCAGGAAAGAGTTCTTGAAACGTGGGCACGTCCGAGGGGCAGAACCACAGTCTGGAAGTAGGGTTTTCCAGACACTTTTTGATACAAAGCCTTGAGACGTAGGGAGGGAAGAACTGAGTGAGGAATCACAAGCAAGCTGTGTCTGCCAGAAGCAGTCTGTCAGGATGGCAGGAGGGAAGAGGCTCTATATCAGGAGTGCCCCGGAGTGCCAATCTAGTTTCACTGAGGAGAATCAAAGGCTGGAGGAACATGCTGTCACACAATCCTGTCCTGAGGAAGATTCCCACAGGCCCCTACCAGACACAGATCTCTTGCACATAGCTCCCTCGGAAAGGGTGCGCTAAATCAAAGGTGTGAGCATGAACTCTAAGGAGTAAGTGCAAGATCCACCAAGGCATTATCAGAAAAGGAACATAAGCCTGGCCTGTAATCTCAGGACTTGGGAGGCTAAGACAGGAGGATTGCAGGTTCGAGACCAGCCTTGGCAACTTAGCAAGACCCTCTTTCCAAATATAAAAAATAAAAAGGGCTCAGGGTGTAGCTCAGAGATAGAATGCCCCTGGGGTTCAATCCCCAGTAAAATATACACATGCGTGCGCGCGCGCGCGCGCATACACACACACACACACACACACACACACACACACACGAAGATAAAAGCAATAGGAAAAGCAGAAACACCCAGACATGCGTATGAACGAAAACTGTAGTAACAGCAGGTAAGAATTTTAACGGACTATATCACAAGTAAAAAATAATAATAATGAAGTGACCATGTCCTTAAAACCAAGTCTTTAGAGAACAAATTAATGTGTTCAAGAAAGATGTGGCAAGATGAACTATGAACAGGGGGTCAAAGTATCACAAAATAAAAAACAAATTGAATCACCACCAAGTGCTGTGTGCATGTATATCCCTATCACTCAGAACTACATTATGATGTGAGACTACAATGCACCAATAAAAGTATATATAATATACTAATAATAAATAATAAAGTATAATATAATAAAATAAAATTTGTAAAACATTAAAAATAAATAAAAATTTAAAAAGAAAACATAGTAGAAGAAATAAAGAATAGGATTGAGTAAAGGCAAACAAAATGAAATTAATTTTTTTTGGTACTGGGGATTGAACTCAGGGGCATTCTACCTCTAAGCCACACCCCTAGCCCTATTTTAATTTTTTATTTTGAAACAGGGTCTTGCTAAGTTGCTGAGAGTCTCACTAAGTTGCTGAGACTGGCATCCAATTATACAAAGAAAACATTATTAGATCTAAAACAAGAGATAATGCAATAATGGTTGGGAACTTACTCCACTTTTATTAATAAAAAGATCATCAAGACAAAAAGTCCACAAAGAAACATCAGAGTTAAACCATATTATAGATGAAATGAATCTGAAAGATGTTTACAGAACATTTAATCCAACAGCTGCATGATATTCTTCTCATCAGCAAATGAAACGTTCTCAGGATTGGCCATATGTTAGGCCACAGAACAACTCTCAACTAGCTATTAAAAGTGAAATCATAGCATGTATCTTCTCTGACCACACTGGGGAAAAATTAGAAACCAACAATAAGCGGAACTTTGAAAATTTCCACATGTGTAAAAATTTTTAAAAAATTCTCTGAACAACCAATGGGTATATGAATAAATCAGAAGGAAGTTTTTAAAAATTTTTGAAACAAATAAAAACACAAAAATTATGGGATAGAACAAAGGCAGAATTAAAAGGGAAGTTTATACAATAAATGCCCATGTCAAAAAAAAAATTAGAAATATTTCAGTGTAACTCAAGGAACTAGAAAAGCAGTGGTGAATTTTACCAAAGTATTCAAAAAGAACTCAAATCTTCTCAAACTATTCCAAAGTATCAAAAGGGAGGGAACCCTTTGGAATTCATGTAACCAGGCCACCATTCCTCTGATGCCAAAACTAGACAAAGACACAGGAAAAGACAGAGAGAGAGAGAGAGAGAAAAGCTACAACCAATATCTTTGATAAACATAGGTGCAGAAATTCTCAGTGAAATGGTAGCTAATTAAATTCAACAGCATATAAAATGATTGTCTACCATAATCAAGTAGTATCTAGCCCAGTAATGCAAGGATGGATGAACATATGCAAATTGATAAATATAATACATAATGAAGTATAAAAATACTATGACCATCTCAATAGACATAGAAAAAGCATTTGATAAAATTCAACATCCCTTCATAATAAAAAAATTCTCCAAAATTAGGTATAGAAATGTACCTCAACACAATAAGGGCCACATAGGCCAAACCCACAGCCTACATCATACTGAATGGGGAAAAGCTGAAATCATTTCCTCTAAGATCAGGAACACAATAAGGTGTCCACTTTCACTACTCTTATTTAATAAAATATTGAACACTTTAGCCAGAGCAATAAGACAAGAGAAGGAAATAGAAGGCATGCAGATAGGACTGCAGAAGACAGATTGTCCATTTGCAGAGGGCATGATTATACATGAAGAGCAATCCAAAGACTCCACCAAAAGCCTGTTAGAGCTGGTGAACAGATTCAGTAGGTTTGTGGGATACTAAAGCAGCACACAAATATTAGTAACATTTTATATTCCAATAACGAAATTGCCAAGAAAGAAATGAAGAATCCAAAACCATTCACAATAGCTACAAAAAATGAAAATACCTTTTAACTAACAAAGTGAATGACCTCTTCAATTAAAATCACAAAACACTGATAAAAGAAATTAAAAAGGACACCAAAAAATAGAAAGACATCTTGTGTTCATAGGTTGGAAGGGTTAATATTGTTAAATATGCTACCTAAAGCGATCTAATACAGTTACTATCAAAATACCAATGACATTCTTTGCAGAAAAAAACTTCTAAAATTTGCATGGAACTCAAAAGACCCCAAATAGTCTAAGCAATCCTGAGCAAGAATGAAATTGGAGATATTACAATACCTGACGTCAAGACATACTACAAAGTGATAATATCCAAAACAGCATGGTACTGGCCTAAAAACAGACACATAGACTTACTGAACAGAATAGAGAAACCATAAATAAATCCAAGCATTTATGGCCAACCAATTTTTGACAAAAGAAGCAAGAACATACATTGTAGAAAGGAAAGTCTTTTCAATGAACGGTGCTGGGAAGACTGATATTCATAGGCAGAAGAAAGTAAGTAGACCCCTACTTCTCACCATATATAACAATCAACTCAAAATGGACCAAGGACCTACATGTAAGACTCAAAACCATGAAGGTGGTAGAAGAAAATACAGGGGAAATGTTTCAGAATATTTTGCTAGGTGAAGTTTTTTTCTTGTATGATCCCCAAAACAAAAGCAAAATTTGACAAATGGGATTACATCAAACTAAAAAGCTTCAGTACAACAAAGGAAACAACCAACAGAATGAAAAGACAGCCTACAGAATGGGAGGAAATATTTGTAAACTATTCATCCAATAAGAGATTAATTTCCAGAATAGGTAAGAAACTAAACAACTCAATAGTAAAATAATGATGATGATGATGATGATGATGATGATGATGAAATCTGATTTTAAAATGGGCAAAGGATCTGAAGAGACATTTCTCAAAGTGAGGTATAAAAATGGCTAACTAGTCCATGAGAAAAATGTCCAGCATCGCTAATCCCCAGGGAAATGTAAATTAAAACCACAAGGAGCTATCTATCATCTCACCCCAGTCAGAATGGCTATTATCAAAGAGACAAAATATAAATTCTGGTGAGAATGCAGAGAAAAGGGGAACTCTCACCCACTGTTGGTGGGAATGCAAATGAGCACAGCCATTATGGAAAACGGTATGGAAGTTCCTCAAAAAAGCCAGAAATAGAACCGCCATATGATTCAGTAATCCCACTCCTGGGTGTATATCCAAAGGCACCAGAATCAGTGTGTCAGAGAGACACCAGCACACACGTGCTTATCACAGCATCATCTACAACAGCCAGGACATGGAATCCACCTAGGCGGCCATCGAGAGATAAATAGGTAGGGAAAAGAGGTTATTTATAGACAAGGGGACATTACTCGGCTACGATTTTTAACACTCTGTCATTTGCAGTCACATGAATGCAACTGAAGGACATGATGTTAAGGGAAATAAGTCAGCCACAGAAAGACAAATACCACATGCTCTCACTTGTGGAAATACCACACGTGGAAGCCAAGAGTTGATCTCAAAGAAGGTGAGAACAGAGCAGTGGTTGCCGGAGCCAGGGAAGGGTGCAGGGAGGGAGAGAGGGAGGGAGAGAAGGGATGGTTAATGGATACGGGGAGAATTCAGCTCGCTAGGAGAAATTACTTTTACTGTTCTATAGCACAATAGGATAATTAAGGTTGACAACAATCAATGGAATATTTCAAAATAGCTAGTAGAGGAGATTTTGAATGTCCTCAACACAGAGAAATGATGGAAGGTGGTGCATATGCTAATGATCTTAATGTGATGAGCATTACACATTGTGTACATGTATTAAAATGTCACACTCCATCAATATGTACAGTTACTATGTGCCGATTAAAATAAGAGCATACTTATATAAAGTGAATAAATGATGAAGAAGAGTTAGGGAAAATAGGAAAATACAAATAACATCTGAACCAAGAGAATAAGTTCCAAAGAGACAAAAACATTATTTTAAAATATAGTTAAATAAAACTCCACAGTAATTAAAAAAAGTTTGGTCCTACCTATTGAAAGACAAACTGACCCATAACCAACAGCAGAAATAATCAGATAAAATTTAGATTTCAAACTAAAGAATCTTTTGGTAGCTAAACAAAAATATTGAGTATCCTAAACAGAGGAGAGATACTAGATAATGATAAGCTAGATAAGCTAGATAATCTAGCTTATCATTATCTAAGCTAGACACATGATAAATAGACTAAGAAACACTGGAAAAAATCTAACAACTAAAAAAAAAGTTAAGTTATAAGTACTTCCAAAGTTCTTGAGGAAAGATGTGACCCAGGGCTGTATTCCTTGGCAATGTTAGTTCAAATATGAAGACAGAGAATGCTTAAAGTAAGTCTTCCTTAAGAAAAGTATGAAGACAGATGTTATCCAATTAAGAAAGAAGTACAGAAAATCCAGCAAAAGGCAAAAAAAAAAAAAAATGAGCACCGAAACCCTAACCTTCAATTAGTATAAACCGGATGTGGACATTATAGTTACACAACAAAATGAAATGTTTCCACGCCTGGCAAAAGAGAACTTTAAAGAAAAGAGATGATATATTCCTAGTATATGTCATCATTAGAATACTATATAGCTATTAGCTAGACATGGTGGAGCACCCCTGTAATCCTTGTAGTTGGAGGCTGAGACAGGAGGATCACAGATTTGAGACCAGCCTCCACACCTTAGCAAGAACCTCAGCAACATAGCAAGACCCTGTTTCAAACAAAAAATAAATAAATAAAATAAAAAGGGCTGGGGGTATAGCTAGGAGGTAGAACACCCCTGGGTTCAACTCCCAGTAAACCCCCTCCTCCCCAAAAAAGATTATATATTCTTAATATGCCATCAATGAAATACTATACAACTACTAAAAATGAGATAGCCTAATAGGAATTGACATGGACAGATCTTCAAGACATTACATATTGTCGGGGGAAAAGACCTGAGTACAAATGCCAACGTTTGCACTTTTAGAGAACACCAGGCGTGCACACACGTTCTGGCGTGTACACAGAAGGTAATCGGCAGCTCAGGCAAGCACCTGGTGAACGACGAGACGGTGAGCGCCAGGACCTGCGACAGCCTCCCACCGACCACAGCCCCTTTGAACAGTTTTTTACTTCTGTACCAGGCTCATATGTTATTTACTAAAAAATAAACAATCATATTCTTAAAGGAGAAGATTACAGGAGAGCTGACTGTGGAGTGGAGCTGTATGCAAGTCAACTCAGAATTACTGACTCCCATGAGCCCCCCTGGCCGCAGGACTCCTGATCCATGTCTCTGGGTGTGGGGGATTTAGAAACCAGCTCTGCAGAGCTCTGGAATGCGCCTCCTGTTCAGCTCTGGGGGTCTTTAACTTGAGCCAAGGCAATGACCCTCACTGTCGACCTCAGGCCCTGTGGAAATAAGAAGTCCCAGCTCAGAAATGCAGGAGCAAGGCAGAAAAAAAAAGGGGGGCGTGAGGGCCCAGTTTTGTGGGCCGCTGAAAGTGTTGCAGGTCCCAGGTACTGTGCTGACTGTACTTACTGGATCACTCAGCCCCGACAAGGGTAGGAATTAAATGAGAAGGTGATGCAGGGAGGAAAAACAAATTGGAAACATAAAAATATGCATCACAGGGTGGTGGGTTAGAGAAAACGGCAAACGGAGCAGTAGCAACATTTTGTCAAGGTCCCCAAACACAGTCTTACTTCCGCGAAGGTCACCGTCTTCAGGTTTTGAGAATTCGCATCCTCTGCGGTCAGGCTGATTACAGCTCAATGCGGAGCTCGGGGGAGATCACTTTTCAGTAGCAAATGTTTTTCTGATGACTTCGCGTTTGTGTATCTCAACTGGTATTCCTGAATGCTAACTGCTGCCATTTGAGTTCCCAAGTGAATTACCAAGCAATGACTTTGTTCTCTTGCTTGTAAAGTCCTGGTTTCTTTAGCTTTTCTCCTCTCCAGTATTCCCGGGGTGTGCTCTGCAACTGGGAGCCCCTGCCAGCTGGCCTGGGGGATCCCCGGAGCTGGGAGAGTCACAGCCAGCCTCCTGCAGCTCCGTTAGAGACTCCACTCTTACCCTGTGGCCACGCCTCTTCTTCTGCCTGAAGCATGAATAAAACCAGCGTACCTGGCCTTCTCACCTGCCACAGTCGCCAGGACTCCCTGGAAACCTTGAGCTCACCCGCTACGTGTGCATGCGCCCAGCCAGACGCTCTAAGGCACGAGGGGCTACCACCTGAGATGGCTCTTGTCGCTGGGTGGTGAGGACAAGTTGGTTTGGGATGATCTCAGTGTTACTATGTGGCAGGCTCCCCTCACCCCATGCAAACCCAAGTTGAACAGGAGCTCTGCTCCCCAGAAGGCAGCAAGGGGCACGTCTAACATGTGTCAGTGACACAGCTTCTACTGCATCGTCACCGCAAGGGGTTGTCTCTGCCTCCAGAGACAGAGGAGACCTCTACTCAGACCTTCTGGGGTCTTGACCATGTGACATAAAAGAATTTAAGGTCGCATCAGGTTTAGCAAAGAGAATAAGAGCTCTATTAGAGAGTAAAGGGAAAAGGTATCCACTCTCAGGGCAGAATGAGGGCTATCTCAGGGCAGAATGTGGGCTACCAGGGCAGAATGTGGGCTATCTCAGGGCAGAATGTGGGCTATCTCAGGGCAGAATGTGGGCTACCAGGGCAGAATTTGGACTATCTCAGGGAAGAATGTGGGCTATCTCAGGACAGAATGTGGGCTATCTCAGGGCAGAATGTGGGCTATCTCAGGGCAGAATGTGGACTATCAGGGCAGAATGTGGGCTATCTCAGGGCAGAATGTGGGCTACCAGGGCAGAATGGGGGCTATCTCAGGGAAGAGTGCAGGCTATCTCCAGGACCAGACACATCACCAGAGTTTAAGGTCAGGTTTTTATTGGGGTAAGTAATTAGGTGGAATATGTATGAACCAAAGGGGCTGGACTCTTCTCAGGATTGGGACATGTGGGGCAAGATCCTGTTTTTGCACTAAGGGTCTAGTCTGGAATGTGGGTTTCAACTACATCGAGTCTCTGGAGGCCGGGTGGTTGGTGCGGTGACTGGGCCACAGGGTGGCCTTCCAATCAAACCTTAGCCCCTCGCTTCAGGAGGTTGATGTTCTTCTTCTGTTGAGGTCTTGTTCCTGCTTTGCCACGTTCCAAAAAAACTTACAAGGAACTGGAAAGCTACCCCGTAGTCTGTGGGTTGTTTAGTGCTCTTAGGTTTGGGACTCTTGCTGTCTGTTAGGCTCCTCTGCCAGCTTTCCAGTCGTCCACGAGCCGCCCCTTCCACATTCCAACAGGGACATTCTCTTTTGGAGACTCAGTTGTCTCCCCGTGTTCCTAAATTTCCATCTCAGTGTAAACTGACGGTCCTGCCCTGGTGTTTATTCCAGTGTCCGGCACCTGTTCCGGTTGTTTCCCCGTGAGTGGAGACTCGGGGACACAGAGGGAGCCGCTTCTAACCGGGTGCCGCCCACCCTCTACTGCGCAGGATTGCTTTCCTCTGAGGGGAAGGACTAATGCTAACTGAGCACCTAGTAGTCACTTCTTGGTTCTTTCCTATCAGAGTCTCACTTAATCCTCACACCACTCAGAAGTGGGAATAAGTCCTCAGATGACGAGGCAACTGAGACTCAAGGAGGAAAATACTCGAGGGGACTCCGCCATGGAGATGAGAGGAAAGAAAGACGTGGCCAACAAAATGTATCTGGCAGTTACACATTTATTTATTTATTTATTTATTTATTTATTTATTTATTTATTAGTGGTGGTCCTGGGGTTGGAACCCAGGGCCTCGCACAGCTAGACAAGTGCTTTACCACTGAACTACATCCCCAGTCTTTCTTACCTTGTTTTGAGAGAGAGTCCTACTAAGTTTCCCAGGCTGGCCTTGAACTTGGGATCTTCCTGCCTCAGCCTCCTGAGTAGCTGGGATTCCCGGCATGCAACACTATACCCAGTCAAGGGTATTATATTATTTGGGCAACTGCAATCAGGAGAATGTTCATTACTGAGGAATATCTCAAAGAAAAGGAAGGGGACCTAGGGTTTTACACAAGCAAGTATGTGACAGGGCCAATGTTGGGTCTTCCGGGAGTCATGAGGAAGGGTGGAGATGGGTCTGTCTTAGGATATACAAAGAAAGGGTGGTTCTTGTCATTAGCTGACCCTGAGATGCAAAGGGGTATAAAGGATTTCCTAATTGTTGTGACTTCGAGGGAGCCAAAGACTCAGAAAAAGCTCAACACTACCAGTCCCGTTTTTGTTCAAGACAAGTATGAAGGACTCAGAAGTGCTCATACACCTGCTGAGACGGTGAAGCGGGACCTGAGAAATTCTCTCCTGAGGACCCTTGTTCGTGTTGTTCCTATAAAACCAGTGGAAACACATGTTGAGAGTCAGTGGCAAAAATTAGTTGTTTTAGGGTTCCGGAGGTCAGGCATCTTGAAAGAGGGCTGTCTAAAAATGGAAAAGAGAAGTATTAATATGCATGGCTGTATTACAGAGCTAGGGGCTGGATCCTCAGAATAACCAGTCCGATGAATTCCACAAGGTTGGTTCATAAGTACTGCGCTTTGGGTTTCTTGAAGCCCTCCAGCTCAGGCGTTGACCTCGGTGATGTTGTCCACTGTTGTGGGCACCTCGCGTATGGCCTGGCATTCCACTGGACTTCCTTGGAGTCTAGACACAACTGGTCTGAGGACAATTCTGACCACGTGTGGTCTGCAAAGTGGTGAGCCTCGGAGGTTTCCTCAAGCTCTTAGCTTCAGCTTGCAAAGCTCCTGCAGAGCCCGGGAAGGGTGAGCTTTAAGATCACGACAGGGACCTGGCCAGCCAGGGTCTAGTTCTTAGCAACGTCGAGTCATGTAGGAGGGAGAAAAAATTGGACAAGTTGGTTTCAAGGATGGTAGCCAAATATTGAAGAAAACTGGAAATATTGAGAATTCTCCCCAGGAAACAGCATTTGGAGCCCCCAGCAGGTCTGGGTGCCCCAGAGTGAGTCTATGCTGGGGCTGCAAGAACAATTCCTCTTAGACTCTGGCTCCCCTCCTCTCTCAGCAGACAGAGACAGAAGGGAAAGGCCAGTTGGCAAAAGAGACAGTAGAGACCTGTGGTAGCTACAACTCTTTGCAATTTATCAGTAGTAACATATCAAATAAACCTTATTATTTCCAGCACCTCTCTTCTTACAAGGTAAAAGAATAAATCCTTTGTGATTTTCCAGGGTCCCCCTAAGAAATATCAAATGCACTTTTAGGTGCAAAAGATTTCATTTAGGATTCGATTTTAGAAAGGCAAACATTAAATGTTAGGGAATGTGAACCCCTAAGATAAGGATGGGATGGTGGGTGCCTGGGAGACAATATTTTCCTTCTCGTTTCAAAGTGACAATAAAACATATAAAAATAAACATGGTAGAGAATGTGACTGTAAAGAATCTTACCTCTTTCCTAAGTGAGAAACCCTTGTTTTCATAAACCATTGAGATTATAATAAAATCGACATAAGCCACAGGTTATTCTGTTAAGACATAAAATCTTTGCTATTTCAGTAGATTACACAGAAGGTAAAGAATATGACTTTATAGCCTCACAGTAAGAAGAGACATTTTGTCATTTTAGCAAAAGGAAGAACACATTCTTGTTTGGGTGCATCGGTTTGCTCTTTGCTGTTAAAGATCTTTCTCCAGTATTATAAATAAATCCATCAAACCTTAGCTAGCTTCGACCACAATAAATAACTTTACCCTTCCATAAAGCTCCTTTAAAATTTATATCTATTGAGGTTTGGTCCTTCTCATGCTGCAACAACTAGTCATTTCAGTTTAGGATAAAACTACTCTCTGTTTTCATTAACAAAAAAACATGTCCTGCCCACTTTCCATACAAATCCATACCTTTGCCAATAGTGCTCCTGGTGGGATTCCATTCAGATGTATTGAATATGACTTTTAACCACAGTGACTTCTATTACTTAGAGAAAATTAGAAGGCAGATAACTGTGACTTATCTGCCACACATCAGCATCTTGAGGCAGAGTAACAGAGCTCCTGGCTTTCTATAACCATCCACAGCCCTATAACACGGTGTCTCAAAGTGGCAAAAATGAAAACATTCATTAACACACCCAAATATACAGCCTCTCTGCAGCATATAAAAATAAGAGGCAAACACAAATAAACAACGTTATAGTTAATAATTAATGTTTCAGTGCCCTATCTTAGAAATGATGTGTGTATCCAATAAACACCCACGAATTAACTCAAGTTAGCGAGGTCTAACTTGAGTTTATTAAGTTATCTAAAGATTTTGGAACTTGTCTTCATGATTACATACTATGAAATATAATGAGCATTGAAATAATTTTTCAGACTATGATTTAATTTGGTTAAATACAAGCTTACCTTTTCACAATCTTAAGCATTATGTAGAAATAATGCTAGCTTATTTGATCAGTGAACCTGCAAACGTTTAGAGAGATCATATGCAAGAAAAATAAAATGTATGCTTTATATTTTAAATGTACTGTCCTTAATGTTGATAATTCAGAGAATATATTGCTATTCTATTAAGGCAAAATTATTAAACTGGTCTTTTTTTTTACCAGATTCTTGCCTAAATTATGTGCTTGAATTTGTTTGTTTATTTTGTTTTGTTTTTTGTGGTACTAGGGATTGGACCCAGGAGCATTCTACCTCTGAACTACACTCACAACCCTATTTAATTTTATTTTGTTTTAGTTTATTTTATTTTGAAACAGGGTCTCACTAAGTTGTTGAGGGCCTCAATAAGTTGCTGACACGGCGACAGACCTGTGATCCTCCTGTATCTGCCTCCCAAGTACTAGGATTCCAGGAGTCTGCCACCATGCCGGCTTGCAAACTTTAATTCTGAAGACATTTCTGAGCTAGTTAATACTACAATATTTTTTCCACATTAAAACTACTTGAGGTTTAACTCCTTAATTTCTGTGAATTTTAGGAGTATTTAATAAATGTAAGCATTTATTTACCTCTAAGTCATTCAGAATAAAGGCCCTTGAAGAGATTTTAAAATCTAATTTGGAGAGTGACTTCTGGCCTCCATGATGTGGGAGCGACTTCGTCCACCATGATGTGAGAGCAGCTTCCGTCCACCACGATGTGAGAGCCACTTCTGCTGTCCATGATGAGGGAGCAGTGTCCCTCCACACTCCCTGCCACCACAGTCGCTGACATTTATGCTTCAGAGCTGGCCCTATGGACTGAAACCTCTGGAACTGTGAATCCCAGTAAATCTTTCCTCCTCTAAAAAAATAAAATAAAATAAAATAAAATAAAATAAAATAAAAATCACTATAAAAAAGAAAAAGCTTTAACAGTAAAAATAAAAAAATAAAATCTAATTTGTTAATTCCATCCAGAGGTAAGAAAATGCTACACACTCACACAATGAGAGGTAAAGACCTTTCTGAATTGCAGACATACAAACATGACAGATACACACACACACACATACACACACACACACACACACACACACATCGTGAAAGCCTATGGCTTCAAATTTAAAATTTTAGCCATGGGTCAAACATAAACATAAAATGCAAAACTCATCAGTTTATATCAAAGACCTGTTCTCTTCTCTGTGGGTACAAGTTCTTAATTGATTTGACCTCAAAAGCAGAGATATAGACAACCAGACAAGACTAAAACCAGATTCTTTGTCATCTTTCATCCAACAGAGAGAGTACGCTCACATTACCTCCATTACATTGACATCACTCTGTGTACAGAGAACATCCAAATAAGAGAAGCTGGTACCAGAAATCAAGTGCGTGTTCAGAAAGAATCAAAGCTTACTTGCTGTGCTACCAAAGACGAGAGCCCAGAGCTCAGGACAGGAGTCAGGCCCACCACTGGGTCCCCAAGGCGCTAGTCTGGAAGGGACCACAGAGGGCCTGAGAAGCCAGGCTCTCTACTGGAGTGTGAGAGGTCCAGTCCTGTTAGCACCAAAACTGTGAACAGTTTGGTGACAAAAAATCACCAGGCAATTGAGATGAATCCACTCCGGCTGTTCCAGCAGGGACAATGCTCGTTCGTGAGTAATGTCTCAAGGAAAGGAAGGGGACTGGACATGTTACAGCGACAGGTAAATGAGAGCTGTGTCCCAAGTCCACAGGAGTCACGAGGAAGGATGGAGACTGGCCTTATCTCAGAATATGCAAGAGCAGGTGGTCCTGTGTGGCTACCCACTCCCGAAACACAAAAGGGTGGTGGTTTTGAACCCCTACAAAAGGGTTCTCAGCCACATTGTTAAAGCTTTGTTCTTCAAAGGTCACGGCCTTCTCTTCACTCTTCCAGCCTCTCTGGGCCTGGCTCGGAGTCTGGGCAGACATGTTGCTCACTAAGTGGCTGTTGAGCATCCTGTAGCTAGCTCTGCTGGCGGAACTCCACCGCACAGGGCCTGCTGAGCTCCAGAGGCAGGCAAGGAGGGGACTCGGATCAGGCTCGGAATGGCACCCACAAATAAATCCATAATTGGAGTGACTGCTTTTCAAGGGTTCTAATTTATCTATGCCACTGCGAAAGGTGAATAATTTTCAGTGACTCAGATGTGTTTTATTTCTAAAACGGAAATAAAATAACATACTTCATAGACTTCCCTGATCCTTCAGAAATGTAGTAACAGCAAAATCCCCCTGATACTGGCACACACCATGTGTCTCTTCCCTTCTCCTGGCTCTTGCCCACACCCTATTTCCAGAGCAGTTCCACATCTGGCTCTACTGGGCCACCCTCTTGCCTGCAGGGTGAGCTCTGTCTGGCAAGGAGCATGCGTGATTTCCTCTGCGTCGTCTTTGTGCAGTGTGCATAGTATGCACCCAGCAAAGCAGTTTCTGTATTATAGAGGCAGAGCAGAACTGCTACGACCAAGAGCCCCTAAAATAAAGTCACTCAAAGAAGCAGGAGCTTGTTCATGCACCACGAGTTAGTCTACACTCACACATAGATTCCCAATGCCAGTGATCCCCGGGGGTGCTGTACAGACCCAGGGGCATCAGCAGGAGACGAGTGAAATTGAGGGGCTCTGAATAAAATAAGGGGTCAGTGAAGTACCGAGGAGGGTGCTGAGTAATTTTTTCTCTGAAAAGACGATGGTAGCCAAGAAGTCTGGGGATGTCTGGGAGGGCAGCCCCCTGGCGGAAGCAGCGTCTCCATTCTGTGAGAGTATTTGGGGATCCGGTTCCTGATGTCTTCTGGCTTTGCTTTACGGGTCAGCAAACTGCACCCCATGAGTGGACCACCTGTTTCTGTAAAGAGTTTCATGTAAACACAGCCAAGCCCGTTTATTTACATATTGTCCATGGCTGCTTTTGTGCTGAAAGGGCACAGAGTTGAAGAATTCCTACAGAGACCATACGGCCCACAGGCATGGACTATCTACAGTTTGTCTCTTAAAGAGATAGGAATTTAAGGATGCAGAGAGAACACCACGTCCCCAAAGAGGAACACCAGTAAACCACTGGCATGCAGAACAAATCATTTGTGAGCAACCCAGCCCCTGCATCCTGGCCACAGCTTGCTCCCTGGTAGATGAAAAAGCAACAGGACCCCAATTTAACCACAGGCATCTGAAAGGACCACTCCTCGAGGGAGGGGACGTGGCATTAAAGACTGTGATGACCGAAACCCATGAATGGACAGAGAACGTGGTGTATATACGTAATGGAGTTTAATTCCGCCAGAATGAAATGATGTCATTTGCAGGAAAATGGATGGAACTGGAGACCACCCAGTTCTTTTCCCAAAACTTGCTGCCTGACATGAGAATATTAGCATGTGATGGCTAGTGTCTCCTCCTCCCACCTTCCAAGAGAAGAGAAGAGATCAGAACAGCAGCTGTTTCTTTGCTAGTTAAATAAGGAACTTTTATTATCCCATAAGAATTCCCCATGGAAAAGATTAGAGAATTTGAGATAAACTTTTTTTTTTTTTTAGCCAGATAATGAAATAGTAAGCTGAACACTTGAGGGCTTTAACCAAGCAAATAACAATGAGATTATTTTCCTCTTTGTAAAACTTGGGTGCATGAATCATTTCGATTGCAAGAGGGATTCCTGGAAGTGGCCAACATAAACTCCTTTAATCATCTGAGCTTTCCGAGGCAACAAGAGTTGCATAATAATATGTGAGACAGAGGAATTAAAGTCGGCTTGACCAGACTGACAAAGTTCCTGGTGCTCTCGGAGTGTGGGCTGAAAATGGTTAGTTAGCCTTGGGCAGCTGTTACTGCCTAGAAAGTCATTTAACTGTCCTTCTGTGGATCGTGCACATCGATGCCGACTGTTCTCTCGAAGGTCAATATGGTTAAAGGGGCGCAAGAGTTTCTGTCCCAGGCTCCCTGGAGGGGACAGTCCAGGGTTTTAACTGGGGCGAGTAGAGAGGCCGGGCTCATTCCAGAACATAGAGCATAGTGCTGCTTGGGATGCCAGAGGCCGCGGGGCTGGACCTCACAGGCTCTTGGATGAGACTCCATGCTGCTCCGTGGTCTCTTTTCCCACCTCAAGGCACTGTCCACCCATGCTCCACACTTCTAACGTTCCAGACACATTCTCCAAGCGAGAAGAGAATTCTCCTCTCTTTAATGCAGGTAGCTTTATCCCTGGGTGGACCTGCTAACAGCACTCCAATCCCAGGGCCCAAGCAAGGGAGATTTTTTTTTTCTGGTCCCACTCTATTCATGCTTGCCACAAGTATTTGTTGAATATCAGCTAGGTGGCAGGCTTCATATGGGATTAAATTCCAAGGTGACCTTGATACCTGACATCCCAGACTCTCTGCCCTGTGTGTCAGTAGGGCCTATGAGGCGCTAAACATGGTTGGTCGCAGAGAAGGCTTGAGCTTCCTTTGGGCCCCACTTCCTTTGTGACTGTGCTGTTTTTTAGAGGGCTCCACTTAGAAAATGCTACTACACATCGTTTGCCGAATCCACTATTATTTGCCCAAGTCAGTGGTTTCGAAGTTTATTATGCAACAGAATCACCTGGATGGCTATTTGAAACACAGTTATCTGATTCAGGAGACCTGGATGGGGTCCAAGAATGGATTCTACCGTTTCTACCAAGTTCCCAGAGGATGCTGATGCTGCTGTCTAGGGACCATATTTCCAACCATCTTTCCCCAAATCTCTCCTTCTACTCCTTACCTCGGTCTCAGCTGTTGATGGCACAATGTTTGGTGAGGCAGAACTCAGCTTTTTTCCTGAGCTAGCAAGTGGGCGTTGTTTCTCTGGGTAGGTAGAGCCAGCAAGTTCTTTTAACTTTGTTAAAGGACAATCTTTTCTTGAATGACCCATCTTGGTTATGTAACTCTAAAGCCAGAGGCATTCAGGTGGCAAAGACACACATGACTTTAGGACTGATGTCACTCCTGGGCCCTCTTGGTGTGCAGAGGTCTGGGATGGGAATGGATTTGTATAAGAAGCTTGAAAGTCTTGAGAGTTGGTGGGAAGGGACCGTACCCTCCCCCACTCGGTAGTTTTCTATTGTTACAGGAAAAAAATTATCCAAAATTTAGCAGCCAAAAACAACACCCATTGATTATCTCACGGTTTGTGCAGATGAGAAGTCAGGATGTGACAGAGCTAGGTTCTCTGCCCAGGGCTTGAAGCCATGGCCGGACTCTGTTCCTCTGTGGAGTTCAAGGTCTTCTGAGCTCTCATGGTTGTTGGCAGGATTTGGCTGCTTGAGGGTGTTGAGCTGGGGCCTCCTTCCTTTCCTGGGTCATTACCAGGGGCTGCTTCCCTTCTAGAAGCCACGTGCAGTCCCTTACTCCATCCCCTGCCCTCCTCCCTGGACCTCTTACATTTGAACTCCTTCCTTAAGGCAGGCAGGGAGTATCTCTCTGATCTCTTTTAAAGGCCCCTCTGATGAGGTCAGGTTCATCCAGGAAAATTTCCTTTCTGATTAACTTAGTCAAATGAATCCTAACCTGGTCATGGAAGGGACACCCCACCGTGTTCACGGATCCCACACCCACACTTCGGAGGAGAGGATGCCAAGAGAATGGGAAGGTACAGCTTAACGGCCATCGTGGAGTCCTGCCTGGGATGCCACCCTTCACTCCTGGACTAAAGATTACTAAGTCATATTGGGGTGTGTTTGAGTGATCTGGTCAAGGTCAAGCTGACAAGCAAGGGTACCCCAAAGGCACTCCCGTAGGAGAAGGTTTGGGATGGTGAGCTGGGTTCACGCCAAGGGTGAACGGCTCTGGGAAGAGGGATGCTTCTGGCCCAGCAGTTGGCTAAGGTGTAATGTGACCTTTTTGGGAACAAGACCACATGAAACACAGTAGTGAGACCACAGAGGGGACGGGTCCTAGATACTGGAGGCCACTGTGTCCTGAAGGTAACTGGAGTCATTCGCAGGCAGGCAGGCAGGCAGGCAGTGGCATGACCAGCCTTGTGTTTTAAGCAACCTCCTCAGCTGCAGGGTAAGGAATCCATTGGCCAGCGGCAGGGCCGGAAGCTGTAGGAGACAGGAGTCGTCATCGGGTGATGGTGGTCCTGGCCTACACCAGGCCATGGAAATGGGCTAGGGGCTAGGAACATACCACCCGGGTTGGTAGCCCCCAATGGGAAGAGCTCAACCATTCATAGCTGACAGATATCACTTAGAGCTCATCGTCTCTCCACAGGACTGTGCACAGCCCACTCCATTTCCTGTACCATGCTAATCAAGTCAGACTCAAGCCTTTGGTCTGGCATTAAAGGCTGTTTGTGACTTGGCCTAGCTCCCTGTCCACCTCTGCATTTCCCTCTATCCACCATGGAGTTACTTTGAACATCTCACCAGTCCGTGGACAGGTGAGGGCTTTGATGTCATCCCCACCCAGCCTCGAAAACTGCAAGAAAAATTCCACTTGTCTCTCAGGACTCTAGCCCAAGTGCCTTTACCCTCATCCTACAGCTCTGAGGCGGGCTGAGCACTGGCCAAAGAATCCCTGGAACCTGCAGGTGTTACCTTATGTGGCAAAAGGAACTTTGCAAATGGGATCGAGTTCAGGATCTTGAGATGGGGAGATGATCCTAGATTACACGGGCCCTAGATATAACCCTAAGGCTTCAAAGACGCAGGAGCTGTGTGGACAGAAGCAAGAGGTTGGAGTGGTGCAGGGAGGGGTCACGACTAAAGCATGCAGGTAGCTTCCAGAGGGTGAAAAACACAGGAAACAACCTCTCCGGAGCCGCCAGGAGGAACCAGCCTGCTGCCACTGAAAACTGATCAGGGAAACTGATTCCAGGACTGTAAGAGAATAAGCTCATGCTGTCTTAAGCCACTGGGTCTGTGGAAATTTGTTACAACGGCAATAAGAAATTAATGCAGACTCCCTCCACAGTGCTCCCTAAGCCCTTCATTCATGTTTCTGTTGACGTGAGACCACATATTCCAATTACAGGCTTGCACATCTGTCTTTCTCACTCAACTGTGAATTTCTGAAGTGTGGGGACTGTGTCATTTATCCTTACGTTCTCAGTGCCCGGCACGGCGCTTGGCACACAGCAGACTCAGTGACAGTCTGAGAAAGAGAGAGAAGGAAGGAGTTGAAGTAAGAACAAGGTTTCACTGAGGAGTACCTCTCCACCACATCTGAACCCCATCACTCGCTCTTCCCTCCTCTCTGCAAGGTTTTGTAGCTTTTCTCTGACCTGGGGCTAGTCAACCACACCACACACCCAGTGTAGGGCATCAGGAACTGAAAAGGGACAGCAATAAATATGGCCACAACGTACTCTCCAAGGAAAAGGGACAATAGAATGAGTGACCAAATGTCCACTGGGAGACAAATTGCCCCAGCTGAGAACCACTGGTCTTCAGGTCATGGGGAACCTACACCACAACAGGACCTCCGTAAGGACTCACACTCGTCCACGCGGTTGCTAGGCGTGGACGCCGGCATGGTAACTTTGGTGGGGTTCCACAGCCTGGTTTTCACGTCCCAGGTCCCTTATGGTTTGACCACTGAACTAAGCCACTCCTTCCAAAGGATTATTAAATAAATGCTTCCTGCAGGGAATCCGAGCCCAAGGACACGCCTTCAGCTGCACTTGCAGGTTTCCTAGGTCTCCACCAGCAGCACGAGGGTAAAACACTCAGGGAGGCAGGCGCCCCTCTGGCATGGCGACCACACCCACTGCTGGCTCAGCCTTCCCGCCTGGGTCTTGGAAGCTGACCGCCCCGCCACGTGCTTGAGGCAACTCTCTGCGGATGCAGACCCCAGTGTGCTGAGCTGCACCTGACCCGCATGGGCTTCAGAACAAGCAGTGCAGACAAGCCGGCCAGGCACGCCGTGCCCACTGCTGGGGAGGGGTGGAGGTCCTACAGTCCTGAGTGTGCCCAGCGCTGGAATTCAAGAGTCTCCTGGACCAACCGGAAGCTGCGGTCAACTGAACAGTAGCCAAAGACATGAGGAAACTGAGGACCTGTTGCAGAATGTAGAAGACGAAGCAGAGGGGTGAGGTGCCCCAGCTGTTTTGCAGGTCAGAAGTGACACCCATACAAAGTTGAAGAGTTATGAACTATTTCCAGAAGCACACAGTTCCCCATTCTCCACAAACAGCCAGCAGACAGGTACCATTGCAGCTCTCTCATAATCTCCCTTTAGTTTCTTTTGATCATGAAGGTGCTCAGTAGTTGCTGATGGGTGTGAGTGTGTGAGTGTGTGTGTGTGTGTGTGTGTGTGTGTGTGTGTGTTACTGGGGATTGAACTCAGGGGCATTCTACCTTTGAGCTATACTCCCAGCCTTATTTTATTTTTTATTTTGAAACAAGGTCTCACTAAGTTGCAGAGGACTTTGCTAAGTAGCTGAGGCTAGCCACAATCCTGCTATCCTCCTGTCTCAGCCTCCCAAGTACTGGGATTACAAGCATGCACCACCACGCCTGGCTGATGGGTGCTTTTTAACTGAATCGTGATGCAAACATAAGAGTAGTTATTATGGTTAGATATAGAATGGCCTCTTGAAGAGCTCATAAATTGATGTTTGGAGCTGATGTAATTGAGTCATGAGGGTTGTAATCCCAGAAGTGGATTACAATGTATTTACCCGGGTGGAACCCAGTAGGCCGGTAGGGAGGAGGTGGTCCCTGGGGGTGTGGCCTTGGGGATTATATATGGATCCTCCCCTCCCCACCTCTCTCACAGCCATGTGCTCTTCCTCTGCCATGCCCTGAGATCCATGGTCCCCAGCTTCACATGGACTGAGCTGAACCCATGAGAAAATAAATCTTCTTTCCTCTAAGTTATGTGGTCAGATCTTTAGATTATGGCTGTTAGAATGCTGATGGATACAGTAGTTATTCAGTAGAGAGGAAACCAAGCACCAGGTTTGCCGGTGGAGCGAGGGGCAAAGCCAGGATTCAACTCAAACTCTGGTTACAGCTCTAAAGTCCCTCGGTCCTCTCTGCCCAAACTAATGAGAATCGTGTCCATTCCCACAGGTACATTTTGGCTCTCTCTTCCAAACTATGCCATTCTAAATCATTTTATTGGAGCTGATAGAAAGTAATAAAATGAGCATATTTCACTTTTCATTTTTTTTTTCTGTCTCTAAGGAGAAGCAAAAGTCTGGGGTTAAAAAGGAATTAGGTAGTACTACACTGAGTGTTCAAAGGCTGGATTTCCCCAGGCAACCCACTAATTTATAAAACCAGGTCAAAACAGCTCAGCTTTCATTTAAAGAGCTTCGAGGGAAGTACCAGCACAGACCTGGTCAAATGCAGCACAAGCCAGCGATGCCCTGCGTCAGCAGGGACTGCAGGGACAGCGGAAGGAGCGTGGCCACTCTGGGGACATAAGGTCTGAGCTTGAGCCCAGTTCTACCATTCCCAGGCTAGGTGGTCTTGGGCAAGTCCCTTCCCTTTCTCAGCTAATTTCCTTATTTTTTTAACTGAGCTAACAACATACAGTTCATGGAGTTGTGGCAAGGACTACGTGAGAACATCGTGGGGCTTCTAGTTTCTGGTCCAGCATGGAAGGACTATGGAAGTCATCACTGCTTCATGACCACAAGCAGAAAGCTGAATAAACTTTAAAAATGGACAACTCTGAGATTCATCAGAGAAGTAAGGTCATAACTGAGCAGATTCCCACAGATGCGAACCTCCCTCGGAACCAGTGCTGAGACCGGGAATCCAGAGCTGAGCAAGAACTTTAGAGGATCGGTGTAGACAAGTCTGAGAGAGAGAACTCCAGGGGCAGATGCTGTCCATCACTCTAAGAGGTCTACCAAGTCGACAAGGTGAAGATCAGAGGAAAACAGCTCCTCGCACCTGCATCAGAAGCGGGGAGAGAAGCCGTTCTGCAATGCACCAAGAACATGCTATTCTTCCTGAGGCCTGCCCTCAGAAGAAACTGTTTACCAGGGTCTAAGCTACTGGGGTTTAAACAGGGTCTCACTAACCTGGCAGAATGGAAATGTCCGATCTGAGACCACTGCAGTCATCCTATGCACATAAGGACTGGAAAAAAACCTGAGACATTTGTGAAGTTCACAGTCCAGGGACACAGGGTCACTAACGGGCTGAGTCCCATCATAGTCTATAGAATGCTTCCCTTCCTCCACACCTTAACACTACCTTACTTAGGACTATTTCCTGTAGTGGCACCATTTGTTGGGGATGATGTTGCTGTTGATTGATCGATTAGAAGTCTCTCACATGAATGACAATGGATTCAACATGACAAGATCTGAGGAGGCCAGGGAGGAGGAGAGATAACACTTCTCTCTCCTTCCTTCCATCACTGTCCCATTTTCATTGAGAGTTATAACCAACACATTGTAAGAATCATAGGAGACAGCAAAGCAGTCATGGGGTGAGTCAGGGGAAAACATCAAGGTGGTCACAGATGAATCAGAGAAGGAAACGGTAAACAAGGAAGTTGTCAGGGTCTTTGCTTATCGGTCTCATGGTCCTTGGAGATTTGTCTACATGCAGAAATCTCTACTTGGGTGCCCCTTCCAAGCTGGACCGAGGTGACCTCAAAGCTGATGACTAACAAGGCCTTCAACAATTTACTGCAGTTTCTCTTACCAGTTCATCATGTCCAGATAACACGGAAAAATTACCAGGTATTCTAAAATGCAAAACAAACAAACAAAAATTTAAAAAATAACCCTACAACATGAAGATACGGAAAAAAGTATTCAGAGCTAGAGTCAGATATGGCAGGAATGTTGGGATTATCAGACCAGAACATTTTTGAAAAATAGGATAAATATGCTATGAGTTATACTGGAAAAAAGTAAACAGAATGCAAGAATAAGTGAATAATGTAAGCAGAGAGGTGGAAATTCTAAGTAATAAGGAAGAAATACTAAAGATCAAAAACACTGTAACAAAAATAAAGAATGTCTTGGATGGACTTATTATTAGACGAGACACAAATGAGGAAAGAATCTCCAAGCTTGTAAACATGTTAATAGAAACTCCCCAAACTGAAAGGCAAAGAGAAAAAAAAAAAACTGGAAAAACATTGATCATATAGTCAATAACTGTGAGACAACTGCGACATGGGTAACATAAGTGCAACGAAAATGCCAGAAGGAGAAGAGGAAAGGAACAGATGAAACATTTGAAGCAGTAAAGACAGAATTTCCCCAAATTAATATCAGACATGAAACCAGAGATCCAGGAAGCTCAGAGAACACCAAGTAGAATAAATGAAAAACAAACAAACACCCTCTACCTAGCTGCATCATAATCAAGCTGCAGGAAATCAAAGATAAAGAAAAATCCTAGAAGAAGCCAGAGGAATCAAACACCTATAGATAGGAATTACATCTACTGGTAGACACTTCTTTAATAAGACTCCCAAAGCTCGGGAAATTAAAACTAGAATTAATAAATGGGATGGCATTAAATTAAAAAGTTTCTGTGCAGCTAAGAAAACCATCAAGAGTCTAAATAGAGTACTTACAGAATGGGAGAAGATCTTTGCCAGCTACTCCTCTGATAGGGGACTAATAAACATACAAAGAACTTAAAATACTTCACACTAAAAAATAAATAACCCAATCAAGAAATGGGCAATTGAAATCCGGACATGGTGTCGCATGCTTGTAATCCTAGTACTTGGGAGGCTGAGATAGGAGGATTGCAGGTTTGTGGCCAGCCTCAGCTACTTAGTGAGGCCCTCTGCAACTTAGTGAGTCCTGTTTCAAAATAAAGAAAAAAAAATAGGGATGGAGGTACAGCTCAGAAGTAGAATTCCCCTGGGTTCAATCCCCAGTACTGCAAGAAGAAGAATAAGGAGGACGAGGAGGAAGAGGAGGAGAAGAAGAAGAAGAAATGAGCAATTGAACTACATAGACACTTTGCAAAAGAATACAACTGGTCAATAAATACACGAAAAAATGTCCAGTATCATTAGCAATCAGGGGAGATGCAAATCAAAACTACATTGAGATTCCATCTAAGGTTCTCCCTCTCTCTCTCTCTCTCTCTCTCTCTCTCTCTCTCTCCTTCCTGGCTGCCGTGAGCAGAGCAGCTCTCCTCTGCTACACCCTGCCACCGTCATGTTCTGCCTCACCTTAGTCCCAAAGCAATGCAGCCAGCGGACCATGGACTGAAATCTCTGAAACCGCGAACCAAAATCTTTCCTCCTGTTTTACTGAGATATTTGGTCACAGCCACAAAAAGCTAACTAACACAGAAGCCTCTGAGGATTAGAGCCACATATTTAAGAATCTGGCCAGATTTATCTAACCCCAATTAGAATGGCAACCATCAAGAATACAAACAACAGTAAATGCTGGCAAGGATGTATGGAAATAAGAACTCATACACTGTTGGTGGGATTGCAAATTAGTGCAGCCACTGGGGAGATCAGTGCGGAAGTTCCTCAGAAAACTGGGAGTGGATCCGCCATATGATCCAGCTATACCACTCCTGGGTATCTTTCCAAAGGGTTTGAAATCAGGATATTATTGTGATACCTGCATATCCATGTTTATAGCAGCACAATTCACAATAGCTAAATCATGGAACCAACCCAGGTGTCCATCAGCAAGTGAATGGGATATACAAAATTATGGGATATACACACAATGGAGTTCTACTCAGCAATAAAGAAGAACAAAGTTATGTCATTTGCAGGAAAATGGATGGACCTGGAGAACATGATGTTAAGTGAGATTAGCCGGTCACAGAAAGTGAAGGGTCCTATGTTTTCTCGCATATGTAGAAGCTAGGGAGTAATTGGGATAGAAGAGGAACTTTAGATAATAGAAGAGAAACCTAGTGGAGCGATGGAAGAGGTCAGGGGGAGGGTGGTGGTGATGGGGAGGGAGAATTAATGGCGTTATATATATGTGAAATTATCAGTGCCAATCTCAATAGCATGCGTGGGGAAGGGGAGGGAGTGGGGAGGGAGCTGGAGGGAAGCTCACCAAGGTGTGTGTGCATGTATGTCCCTGAGACTCTGAAGTACATTACGATGTGCATATATTTTTTAAAGAAGAATTACATCTGACTTCTCTTCAGAAATCACGCAAACAAGAAGAGAAAGGAGTAAAATATTTAAAATGTTGAGAGAAAAATATCACCAATCTAGAGTTATTTACCTTGTGAAATTATCCTTCAAAAGTGAAGGAAAAATAGACTTTCAGAGATAAACAAAATGAAGGGAATGTGTGGCCAGTAGACCTGCCTTGCAAGAAATGTAAAAAAAGAAAAAAAAAGTTGTTCCAAGAGAAGGAACATGAAATAAATCAGAGACTCGCATCCACAGAAGAAAGAAAGAGCGCTAGAGAAGGAGTAGGTGATGGTGGTATAAGCTTTTATTTTTCCTATTCTAATTGACCTAAAGGATAACAGTTGGTGTAAAATAACAATAGCAACTATGTATCTGATGATCATAGCTTCTGAATGAGTGGAACAAATAGCAGCAATGGTTCTGAGGAAGGACAAGAGAAAAGAATTGCAACATCTCCTTATTACAAGGTCCTTGCCCATCCTGTGAAGCGGCAGAGTATTATCTGAAAATGGAATTAGATTAGTTGTAAATGTATATTGCAAACTACAGGGCAGGCAGTAAAGCAAATTTAAAAGGAAGTATGGTTGACACCCTAAGAAAGGAGAGAAAATAGAGTCATATAAAATGCTTGATTAATACTACAAATGGCAGGAAAAGTATGTAAAACAAAAACAAATAGGAACAAAGAATAAGGTGCAAAGAATAAAAATCACATATAAGTATAGCAAATATGAATTCAACTGTATCAATAATCACTTTAAACATTAATGATCTAAATATACCAATTACAAGACATGCCAGGCTGGGCGTGGTGATGCACGCCTGTAATCCCAGGATTTGGGAGACTGAGACAGGAGGATCACAGGTTCAAAGCCAGCCTCAGCAACTTAGTGAAGCACTCAGCAACTTAGTGAGACCCTGTTTCCAAATAAAATAAATACAATAGGGCTGGGGGTCCCTAGCACCACACACACAAACACAAAATACATGCCAGGATGTTCTGCCTCCCGCCTGTCACACGATGAGTTGTTTGCCCTGCTATTCAAGGCCACCCACTCCTCCAGATCCCGGGCCCCCTCGCCCACCCAAGTAGGTGACCATTCTCTCTCTTGCTTATCTGTATTTTCCTCTCCACTTCTTTATTCTCGTCAGCACACAAGCATGCTATCCAGTCTTGGAAAGTCTCTTGACCACGCATTCCCCTCCAGGTATTTCCTCTCTTCTTTGCTTCTCTTCAGCACTATCAGAACCTGTGAGCCAGGTGTCAGAGCTGTGCAGGTATCAAGGAGAGACCACACATGTCAGGCAGAACGCACCCCCACATCACCTCCTAATCCCCAGAGCCTGCGAGTGTGTCACATTATGCAGTAGGAGGACTTTGTAGACTCAGTTACAACCAGAAAACCTCAGGCAGGATGGTCGCCGGGACTGTCCAGGTGCACCTAGAACGATCACACGAGCACTCAACACCAGAAAATCCTCTCCAGCTATAAGCAGGAGTGATGTGGCTGACAGATCAAGAGATCTGAAACGGGGGAAGGATGGTCGCCGGCCACTGCGAGCCCTGAAGAAGAGGCCGGGAGCCAGGCAGGCTAGGCTGCCTCCGGAGGGGAACACTCACCCCGCTGACAGCCAGGAGGCACACTCCTGCGGCCTGGAGGAACACAATCTGCTGGTAGCCTGTAGACTAAACCACCCAAATGAGCCCAGATGCAGATTCCCCCGGAGCCTCCAGAACAGAGACATCCAGCCACCATCTTGACGCCGGCATTGTCAATGCGCAAGGGGAGAATCCTGCCGAGCCCACCTGGACTTATGCCTGAACGTAGACAAGGAACCGGTGTGTGATTTTTAATCTGCAAAGCTTTTGGTAAACGGCTACAATGGCAAGAGAGAACTTTTAATACTCCAGGTGGCTACCTCGGAGTGACCAGGAACCCCAAAACATTTGTAACCAGAGAGCGTCCCTCACCCAAGAGTCGGGCCTACTGTGACAGATCCGGCTCCTGTTGTCTTCCCCAAAATGCCACAGTGATGCTTTCGCCTGTCACATAAATGCCTCTTTCTTCTGCTTCCCGGGGTGTCAGAATCTTAAATGAATTAAAACAGAGGAAGGAGGTTCTCCTACATCTTTTCCTGGGTTTGGAGGAGATTTTCCCCTCTGTATTGGCCGGGCTGGGCTTAACTCATGGTCTGATTTTCTATTGAGCCACAGGAGCAGTGAGAAACAGCTGCTTTCATAGAATTAGTAAATGCCACCAAAACTAAAGGTCAAACCCAGTTGACATTAAATACGGTAATTCCTGCCGGGCCACGCGGGGTGCTTTAAAGAGCAGTTCCTGGAGCCTATTCACAGAGCTCGTTTTGAGTGCTAATGGAATCCAGTCGAACTCTTTGTCAGCTCCTGGCCTTCCGCACCTGTGACCTATATTAGCCACAATAGTCTGCTCTCGCAGACAAAGCCCTCGGTGACCACCACGCAGACAGGCCCTGTGGCTGGCTCCACATTTAAGAGGTTACGCCCACCCACGCGTGCAGGCGCTCAGCGCGCCGGCCCTGATGGCTTCCAGCATCACTATGAGCTGGTCTTTTGCTCAGCCTCTCGGGTGATTGTCAGGGACAGCGGATGGACACAAGGCAGAATCCAACCAAGCTGAGTCCACGCAGCAAACTCAGCTTGAACGGAAGGCCTGGTAACCCAGGAGCATCGAGAAGTGCAGGAAGGCAGGTGTGTGGAGAAGAAGGAAGATACAATGGGGGAGCCAGGCTGCTGCAGGTGTGAACCCCGGACATGTGGAGAGGAAGATGCAGGCAGCAGAGCCGGGCTATTGCAGGCAGGAATCCCAGCTCCACCACTTGTAAGCGGTGTGTCCCTAGATATGCTCTCTCGTCTCTGGACCTTGGTCTCTTCATCTGTAAAATAGGAAGATGTTAAAATTAAGATCAATGGAGTAATATGCCCTCACTACTTGAGTATATTCTATCGCTCTGACCCGGCTCTATTTCTACTTGGTGGCACTGGTGACCACCCGACATCTACGTATTCAATGTCCCCCTGCTCCATTCATTGAGCCCCCTGAGGGCAGAGGTTTTGTGGGCTCGCCGTTCCACCCAGGTGTCTGGAGCCCACACGAGGGGGCGGAGCTTAGGAGTCAGGAGTGCAGGCTCTGGAGCCGGGTGCTGGAGCTCCAGTACAGATCTGAGAACTGCTAGTCATGTGAACCTGGGAAAATCCTTCAACCTCTCAGCTCCTCACACTTCTCATTTGCAAACCAAGTGTGAGAGTCAAAGCTCCCTCAAGGACGAAGCCGCTGATGCACGTAAAGTACCTAGAAGAACGCCGGGCACACAGTAAGTACTTAATGTTAACTAATAATAGCAATAGCAGTATCTGGAGTATTGTAGACACTGAATCAGTATTGGTTGAATGAACGAAAAGTGAGTTTCCAAAGCTCTTCAAACTATGCCCAGTACATGGTACACCATGAATAAATGAAAACCACGTGCAGAGGTGTGCTGGTATGGAGTCAACAACTGGCTCCCAGAGAAGGAGGATCATTTCAGTGTTTGCTGAGGCCTGTGGGGTAAATACCCCCATTGTCCTGATTTCAGAACTGATCTGACACTGCCGCACAGAGCTGGGAAGAGACGCCTAGCGGCATCCCATTATAGACCGTTTCAGCCCTGTGTCTTCCCAAAGGTTCCTACGGCTGAAGGCTTGGTCCCCAGGGTGGCAGCATTAGAAGGTGCTGTGAAACCTTTGAGGGAGGTCCTCTGGTGACCGCGGTGTGCACTGGGAAGGTGGTTTTCTTGCAACCACAAGAGAGTCAGTATACAAGGAGCAAGGCTGCCCCAGCCAGCTCTTTCCACTCCTGTTGGAGATAAATCCCTTGCTCCTGCACACACTCGCACCATTGCTACCCACGCCATGAGGTGACGCAGACAAGGAGTTGCGGCAAGAAGCCCACGCTGTGCCATGTGGGCTTTGAACCTCTAGAACTGTGAGCTGAATAAACCTCTTTTCTTCATAAGTAGCTCTTATCCGGTGTTCCATTATAGTGATGAATAGCTGACTAATATACAGATGCAATGAACATAAGTAACTTTGAGAATATAGATCATAGTAAAATAATTAGGAAGTGATAAGCTTTGTGATTATTACCTTTGTTTTAATATAATTTAATTTTCAGTCCATATAATATAGAATTTTAATAATTGCTGAGTTTAATTTTAATTTGTGAGTATGTGTGTGTGGTACTAGGGATTTAACCCAGGGACATTCTACCTCTAAGCTACCCACCCAACCCTTTTTATTTTTTATTTTGAAACAGGGTCTTGCTAAGTTGTGGAGGGCCTCGCTAAGATGAATCCCTTGCTCCCGCACACACTTCCACCATTGCTAACCATTGCGAACCTGCAATCCTCCTGTCTCATTCTCTCGAGTGTTGGAATTACAAGCATGTGCCACCACATCCAGCTCCCCCAGCCCCCTTAAAAATTTGTTTTTTTTTTGTTTTGAAACAGGGTCTGCTAAGTTGCTGAGAGTCTTGCTACATTGCTGAGGCTATCCTCAAACCTATGGTCCTCCTATCTCAGTTTCCCCAGTACTGGGATTACAGGCGTGTGCCACCACGCCTGGATGCTGGGTTTAATTTTTAAAAACAGACTCTCAAATCTTTCTGACAATTTAAGAGTTGGATCTTGTGAGCCAGCACAAGCTAACACCAGCACGCAACTGGCTGTGTGCACGTTATCTTCCTATCGCTAATAGGTACACTTTCCATGCCCCCAGACAAACACATAAAAGCTTAAATGCTTGCGCAGAAATCTAGCACAGACCTATCTCCCAGGCAACGCATTGGAATCAGATCCCAAAGAAGAAATGAACGCATCCCCTACCAAATACTTGGCCACACTCAGTGAAAAAGGTCATGTCCTACACTATCCCCCTCCATGGTACAGTCTAGAATCCCTGACTGTGCTGGAGTTTCATTGTCTCAGATATTCCTGAATTAAATGGGCCATTAGCCTGGGCCTTGGAACCTCTGGATTACATGGTCATGTAGGACCTTCAGGGATTTTTCTGGAAGAACGAGTAGCTCATTGTCACAGCGACAATGCATGCCCTCTCCCATAGCCCCGCTCTCCCACCCCTGCCCCACATTCAGGAAAAGAAGAAAATACGACATCCAGAGAAAACCCAGTTGCGCCTGGTAATACTCCCTTGCTCCATTGTTAAAGGCCCCAAACTCAGTTTCTCAGTTGCCCTGGGCCATTTCCTGGAGCAGGCACATTATGGCCCAGCCCATGTCCTCTCAGTAGATGACCACGCGTCCTGGATTCTCTTGACAGTATCCCAGTTTTAGCATTGAAAATCCAGAATCCCAGGAAATTCGTCCATCCGGAGTAAACCAGTGTGATCACTCGCTGTAATGGTTAGATACAGAATGTCCCCTGAAGAGCTCATGTATTAAAGGTTAGAATTTTGATGCATTAATCGTGATCATGAGGGTTGTAATCTCATCAGTGTGTAAATCCATTGTGATGGATTTCCTGGGTGGTCACCCAGACTGGTGGGATGTGGCTGGAGAAGGTGGGTCCTTTTTGTCTTTGAATCCCTTGCCTGCTTGCTGTCTGGCTTCTGGTTGTGGTGTGGGAGCAGAACCCTTGCTCTCTTCTTTTCTCTGCTTCCTGCCGCCATGTTCTGAGCTCCGTAGACCCAGCCTGACAGACTGAACCCTGGAATCTCCAAAAAACTGTGAGCAAATAAACCTTCCTTCCTCTAAGTTGTGTGGTCAGCTGTTTTTGATTATAGCAGTGAGACTATTGACTGAGACACTCACCATATCCTTTGGACCCCAAGGACAGTATTCCCATGGGAATACCTAATTCTTCATTAGGCTAGGTGAGCCTCACATCATGATTCTCCAGGGTCCTTTAGATCACAAGGATGAAGAAGGAGCATGAGTAGACCGAAAGGGCCATTGCAAATCCTCGTCATTTCCAAAGGAGGCCCTGAAGTGGCCCGTTAAAGTTGAGGGCACACGTCAGGCTGGACTGAAGTACATCCTCACCGGGCCATTTTTGCCTTTTCTTTTCCTGTATCGGTGCTGCCCTTAAAAGTGAAGATCGGAGCTTGCCAAGCACGTGATAAATGTCTTGTTCAGAGCTAGCATGCTCAGGATGCCTGCACGGGCTCTCGCACCAAGACCACTGGACCAGTAAGGACAGACCCTCATCTGAATCAGGAGGAGGGGGCAGCAGAGTTCAAGGGAACTCTAACACCAACCAAGAGCAGACCTTCAGCAGGAGCTGGAGCAGGTTAACACTGGCCGCCAGGGCAGCCTGCTTCCTGAAGACGATCCTCCACCACAGCAGGCCTGGTCTTCCCTCTGTACAGCCCGTGGACCCCACATGTCCTCTCAGCGCTCTCCCTCCACTCCTCCCAGATCCACCACGCTCCCTCCCTTTACCCTTGGTGGTCACGGTGAACCATGTTCTCTGCCAGGGCCCTCAGAGGCAAGCTCCTCCCCAAACACTTTAGGGATAACAACCTGTCACCACAATTTCATTTCTAAAAGTTCAATTTAGAATTGAATTTGGTTCAATTCAATAGAAGTTGGTTCTTTTTCAACAGAATTTCAATATTTCAATAGAATTTCAAATTCAATCGAACTTGGTTCTTTTTCAAACCCAGCTCTTCTTTTCATTTTGACTCATTCCTGTCCTGTGGCTCCTACTCCTTCAACCAGCCATATTCTTAGTATGCATTGATGGTGCGGTGCACCGTCTGGCTACCTGCCCAGTGACTGACCAGGGAGTGATTTCTGACCAACATAATGGGCCTTCGAGAGGGAGGAAGGCTGTAACATGGACTGAACAGTGTTCTGAAGTGTAAAGGACATGGAAAGCATTTCCCTTTCATGTGACAGTCTGAGAAGAAGGGCGGCGGTTAGCAGGTAGCTCTGGTCTGTGGTTCTCGTGTGCATGGCTAACGCTCGGGCACCGCCGCATCTGGGCTGCAGCTGGTATGAAAAGAAAAGAGGTCCTGGGAGAAACCCCAGTGTCCCAGGTGCCAGCTCCGAGCGTCCCTCGAACCCCTGCTCTCACTCCATTGGCAAGAACGGAGCCCCACAGCCGCGCCTGACTGCAGCGGGAGCAGGGAAGGCCGGTGAGCTGGACAGCCATCTCTCCCCATCATCCCACCTCTATGAGGAAGGGAGCCGCTTCAGTCTGCACAATAGCGGTTAGGAGGCGAGTTCTGCAAGGAGTCAGCGGGTCAAACTGCCCCACCGTTGCCACACGTGTGCCCCTCCCCTCGCTCGTCAAAAGCGCCTCCGTTGTCCCATCTGTAAAATGTAGGCGGTGATAGTCTAGCGTGCTCGGAACATAATAAGCACTCGGTATTGTTATGCTTTTGCAGATACTGATTGTACAGTCTTTTAGATTATTTGGCTGCGTCTAATTCTTGGGGTATTCATCTTCTGTTTCCCTCCTTCAATACCTTTCCCTTGTGGGATTTGTTTCCTAGTGTGCTCTGCGATGTTGTTGTTGTTGTTGTTTTACGCTAAGTTTATCAGCCGTGGGGATTGCTATAGTGCCATCCCCCCTGCGGTGGCCTCTGCCAGGCCACTGGTATCTTCACTGGCTGGAGCAGTTCTCATTCCCGTTTGTCACCGTGGTGCTCTGTGCAATGAAGGCAAGCTAGAATTTTGACTGAAGGTCCACGCATGGTTCCTATTTGGAATTCAGATTTCTGAAAGGTGACATTACTTCCATGCAGGGTCTCCAACAGATGGCAAGCTCCCCAGACTGTCAGATTCTTTCTAATCTCCCCTTCAAGGAAAGGGCAGCCCTTTGGTTGGACACAGGGGGCTCCCTTTTAACTCCCACCTTGCAGAGGCCCAAGGGCTCAGTTCCTGTCCCAGGTGGGACACAGATGTGCCCAGCGCTGAAGCCCCCTCCAAAAGTCCCCGTCCACCACTCCAGCTCTCTGCCTCTCCTTCTTCTGGCACCTGAGGGTTTTCTTCTCTTTCTTTCAAGCTCAGCTGTGTATCTAAATAAAAACTTTTAAATGTTTTACCCCGCATTCCTGGGTGCTGAATGTGGCGGGGGGGCCTTCACATCTTCTCTGTCTACCACATTCCTTACAAACTTGTTCTGTGCCTAACGAGATAGAGAATTCCTTCCAGGAGAAAAAAAGGAATTCTGTGCTTATTTGAAAGGAATATGCTCATAAGCTGCATGGGGTGACATAAGAGAGAAGAAAGGTAATGTTGGCCACTGTATCCTGTGTAGACTCTTGTCACTCACTGGTGGGCCTGCAGGGGGATTCCAAGCTCTGTACCCTGTTCGTCCTCCAGGGCAAATAAACACCTTTATCTTTCTGCAGTCTGAGTGGGTCCTGCCTGATGGACCAACAAGCCCACTATGGGAGACAGGAGTTTAATAACTCTCATGTTGAAGGCCCTAATATGAGAAGAATTGGGACCAGAAGAGAAACAGACAGAGGGAAGGGGCCTCAGTGCACAAGGGTCGACGCTGGACTGACTCTGAGTTGGATGTGGCTCAGGAAATATCAGAGTGAAAGGCCAGAGGGGCGCATGGCCCAGCCCAGCACTGGAGCCTGGTCTGCTCCAGGGCCCGGCTCCTAGCCCATCACGCCCCACACCCCCGGCCACACCCAGGGCTTTGTGTGCACCAGGGGTCTCCCACCAGAGGACAAGTGGCCATCCCCGCCACACTGGCTGTTAATAACAGTTACCACAGCTCACACAGCACATTACAATCCCCAAAACGTTATGTTTACACAAGTATTTTACAACAGTCCTGTGGGAGAGTATTCTTAGTTTTATTTTACTGGCTGCCTCTAATTTAACATATCTTCACTGGAGAGAAAGCGGGAAGTGAGAAATGAACACAGTCCTGTGCTGCATAACACCTCAGTCGACGATGGAGCACAGGTACGACAGGCTCCCGTGGGATGACAATGGAACTGAAAACTCTATGGCCGGTGATGTCACGGCCCTGCAACCCAGCTGCACACGGCATCGCTGGTATAAACAAACCTACTACCCTGCCAGTGGCGCCGCCATGGTTTAGATCTGGAAAGTCCACCAGAAAGGGTCAGAGGTGAGCGCCTTGAATCAAGTCTCTAACCTCATCAGTGGACAAATCCATTGGTAGATTAATCATTTGAATAGGTTTACCGGGAGGTAACTGTGGGCAGGGGGGGTGTGGCTGGAGGAAGTGGTTCACTGGGGATGTGGCCTTGGAGATTATATCTGCCCCTGGTCCCTTCCTCTCTCCCTCTCTGCTTCCTGGCTGTCATGAGCAGAGCATCTTCCCTCCACCATGCTCTACCGCCATGATGTTCTTTTTTTTTTTTGCAGTACCAGGGATTGAACCCAGGGCATTCTACCTCCGAGCTACACCCCCGGCCCTATTTTTTATCCTTTATTGAAACCGGGTCTCACAAAGTTGCGGAGGCCTCACTAAGTAGCTGAGGCTGGCCGCGAACCCGCATCCTCCGGTCTCCGCCTCCCAAGTACTGGGATTACAAGCATGCGCCACCATGCCCAGCCTGCCATGATGTTCTGCACTGGAGCCAGCCGGCCGTGGACTGAGCCTCTGAAACTATGAGCCAAATAAACCTTTCCTTCTCTAAGTTGTTCTTGTCAGGAATTTTGATCACAGCAACTAAAAGCTAACTAAACCAGGCATAAAAGGACAGCACATACGATTCTGTACAGCACATACAATTTGTACATTACCTATAATTATGTAGGTAATGTTGATAATAAGAGATTATGTGATTGGTTTATGTATTTACTATACTATACTTTCTATTATTATTTTAGAGTGTATTCCTCCTACTTATAAAAAAGGAGCTTATCTGGTTTATGTTGTCTACAAAACAGTCTGTGTGCTGTGCAGGCAGCAGCCCTGTACATCTTGTGTTTACTGTCTCTTGATTGAATCAAGGGTCCCTGCCCGGTGATTGCCCTCCACTATCTAGGCTTGTGTAAGTGTGCTCTGTGACGTTCACACAATTACAAAACCACGTAACAATGCATTTCTCAGAATATATCCCATCATTAAGAGACACATGATGGTATATATTTATACAACATTGTACCATTTCCCTAAACGCATCCTTACCCCATCTAATGATTAAAAATATTAAAATACCATTCTAAAATTTTTGCATTTGGATTAATTCTTCAGAGTAAGTCTTTTTTATTAAAAAAATCAATAGCAACTTGCCTTATCTTGGCCTAAATAGAAAGAAGATCACCAAAGTCGTTTCTTCCAGAAACAAGGCTCTGCCCAAAGGCCGACTCCCACTTTCACACTGAGTTGAGGAAGCAGAATGCCAGGATCCTTAGGATAGCCTTTTTGTCTCTGTTTCAAACCAAAAGAGTTCCAAGATTCTGACAGGTAGTCTCAAAGCGCCTCATTACACGCTCAGGAGTTTTTAAAAGTAAGAAGTGCTGGACAGTTACATCGTCAGTTTACTATTATTTTCATTTTACAATTCGAGAAACAGCTCATCGCCATCAAACATGTCCATTCCAATGCTCAGCACTGGTACACTCTACAATTGAGTAAACTGAGGCTCAGAGAGATTCAGTGACCCACGGAGGTCACACACAGGCCAAGGAGGGTGGGACCTGCGCCCAGTCAGACCTTTCCATCCATCCCGAGATCTAGTTCAGTGCTGAGTAACGAGTCAAAGGATCACTTCTAGGAGCATCTGCACTTGGTGGGCCAATTCTTCTTGCCTATAATTGTGAGATTTCAAACAGTCAATAAATGAAAAAAATAAAATCTCAGGGAGTCAGATTCTAGCACCAGAGAAGCATTCCCTGCTGCAAAGCTGCACGCCACCCCAAAGCCACAATCCCCCAAACACGCTGTGCTTCTTTCTCTCCCCGTTCCAGGCTCTGGGACCACGACTCTGGGTTTGTGGCTCTAAATTCATGGCTCTGACTCGTGGTCCTGGTTCATGGCTTTGGCTTGATGGCTCTGCGTTCGTGACTTGGTTTGTGGTTCTGGTTCATGGCTCTGAATTCATGACTCTGACTCGTGGTCCTGGCTCATGACTTCGGGTTGATGGCTCTGTTTTGTGACTTGGTTTGTGGTTCTGGTTCATGGCTCTGAATTCGTGGCTCTGACTCGTGGTCCTGGTTCATGACTTCGGGTTGATGGCTCTGTTTTGTGGTTCTGGTTCATGGCTGCAGGAGTCCAGGTTCTTCCAGGCGATATCCCTGCAGGCCTTGGCCAGGCCAAAGCAACCTGGGACACAATGTGGTAGGTAGAAAAGATCATTTTCAAGCTCTCCATGGAAATAACCAGGTCGCCATCCAATATTTACTGAGTCCTGCTTATGCCCAAGCCCCGTGTAGACTCTGGGAAGGAAAAAGATAAAAAGATGACAGACATGAACGGGACCCTGTGCCTTTGGGATTTGCAGTCTTTGGTACTGGGAATTGAACCCAGGGACATTCTACACTTCCATCGCTTTTTATTTTTTGTTTTGAAACAGGGTCTCACTAGGTTGCTGAGTGTCTTGCTACATTGCCAAGTCTGGCTTTGAACCTAAGATCCTCTTGTCTCAGCCTCCCAAAAACTGGGATTATAGGTATGTACCACCATGCCCAGCTTGTTTTTGTTTTTTAAAAGCTTAGTATTGATTTGGGGAGAGAAGATAACTATATAGGAACATTTAACAAGACAAAATGTAAAGGAAATGCCCAAAAGACTGTATAAGGTGAATGGGGGTTATGGAGGTAGTTCAAACGATGATAAGCAGGGGAAGGGAAGAGAGAAGGCCAGAGAATTTGGTTATAAGATCACTCAAAGAACTGTTCTAACCTTGCTATAAGACACAAAGGCCCAGTAAACCGATCGAAAGATTCCCTCTTGGTAGGAAATCATACAGAAAGTAGAATGCTTCCATAACCATCCTTAGATACAAAAAGAATGTTTGGTTAAAGGTCTAGACTCTTGAATGACAGTCAGCTGGCTAGGTAGGTGGGTGATTAGTTCCTGAGAACAAGTCTTAATCCTATTATAGCTTCCAGAAAATAGGCTAAGCATTTTATTAGGAATGCTAATTTCTTCCCAGAACTAGGCTCTGACTTCATCTCCCAAAAAATTCTGTCCCAGTCTAAGTTCAGGACAATTTTTCTTTAGCAACAACCACATCTTTGCCTTCTGTGGCCTTGGCTGCCCCTACGAGGCAGCACAGATGGCACGACTATGTTGCATAAACTTGCTGCAAAGGCGAGGTCTGGGCTTGAACACTCTCCCTCTAAGGAGAAGGATGACCCCGATTAGCTTATTCTTATTGAGACACATGGTGGTGGCAGGGAGGGGAGGATCCACGGGTAGTTGGGTCTAAAGCTTGTACAACTTAGGGAAGACTTTTTAAGAAAAAAATGATCTTTAAGGGTCTTATTGAGAAATTCACAATAGTCAAATTATGGAACTAACCCAGGTGTCCATCAGCAAATGAATGGATAACAAAAATGTGGTGTAGACACACACTGGAATTTTACTCAGCCATAAAGAAGAACAAAATTATGTCATTTGCAGGAAAATGGATGGAACTGGAGAATATTATGCTAAGTGGGAGTAGGCAGTCTCAGAAAGTCAAGAGTGGTATTTTTCTCTCATTTGTGGAAGCGAGAGAAAAAACAGGAAACATAGGGGCTTTAAATAATGCAGAGATAGATGGGTAGAGTAGTAGAAGGGGGTTTGGGATGAGCGGTGGGGAGGAGAAGAGGGAGGACTGGAGAAGGGAATGGTTCAAATAATACTACAGAAATATGTGACAGTATTATTACCAACCTCATTAACTCGTGCGGGGAGGGAGGAAGGGGGAAGGAGGAGGAATGGAAATACGCAAAAAGCTGTGTGCACGTATGTTTTAACACGTGGAACCTCTCTATGCTGTAATTGCAATGCACCAATAAAATAAAAAATGAAAAATTATGAATTTAGAATTAAGTGTAAAAATGGATATTTAGAATAAGAAAAGAAACCGCAGCAAATTTCTGGATCCAGGGAATCAGCTCCCATTCTTCAGAAACCCCTTTCTCATAAATGGCTCCTTAAGACATGCTTCCCAATGGCCCCCTGGCCCCCCCACCCCACGCAGACCACCGCAGCTCCCAGCATTCCTTGGCTCCGTGTGCTACCCCACAGGTCGGCCTCTGACATGGCTCCTCCTACAGCTCACTCATGGTCTCCCAGAACCCACGCTTCGTACTCAGGGAAATCAGTCCCCAGACATCCTGCCCTAGCTTCACTCTTCACCTAAAAATGGTAATTTGCTAGAAAACCAAAGGCTTCATCAGTGGGCGGGTTCAACAAACTGCAGATTGCTGTGTGTCAAGACCTGTGTTGGGTGGAAATGAGCTTTCTGTTCTCTGAATATAATATCTAAGAATACTTTGAGCAGGTGGAGTCTCCTTTTTTAATATACTTTTCTTGGTGCTTTGTAGTTCGGAGTGGTAGAGACATACAAGCACACAGCACTTGGTGAGCTTCCCCCAGCTCCCTCCCCACTGCCTTCCCTTCTCCACACACTATATTGAGATTGGCATTGGTGATTTCACATGTGTGTAAAATGTCAATGGAAGTGTTTCCTTCAGAATTATTGAAGGATTCCCTTCCTTCACCTATTTCACAGTGTTTACCGAGTATCACTGATATGCTGAGTCTGAACCCCCAGAAGACCACAGAAGGAGACCCAGTTGCTATACCCATTTCAGAGTTGAGAAAACCAGGTTCTGAGAGAAGTGTTGAGTGGCTTGAAAACAGAGCTGGAGGTAAAACCTGAAATTTTGTATCCAGAGGCATTACCTACTCTGCATGCATTCAGCGGGCACTAGAGCCTTTTGTATATAACGCACACAATACGCTCACACACGTGTACAATTATACTTTACAACTTAGAAAGCATTCCCAAAAACCGCACCATCCATCTTCCCAGCCACCGTGTGAAACAGGAAAAGTGTCAGCCTGTTGGCCAGCAAGGGACCTGGGTAAACCACTTCCTGCAGGATGGTCAGGGGCTGGATCAACCCTAAGCCCCCGCAGCTCTGCCCTCCTTTCACCATTCCTTGGCCAACTTCGACTGACTCACTGGCCCGTTTGTCATGTGAGCTTAACCAGCAGAGGAAACCAAGCGGGAAGAAAGGAGAGGAGAGATTTGAGGCAGGAGCAAATCTGCAGCTGTCAGAAAACTCCGCACTCTCCAGCCAAATGCCCCCAAGCTGAGGAGTTCACTAGAAGATGCGATGCGTGTGGTCAACAGCTGCCCATGGGCAAGCTCCCCAGCTCTGTCTTTCCAGCCTGGGATCCCTCCAATCACCCAAGCAGTTCTGCCAGCCTCTCCTTTCCCTTCCCAGGGGCTAAAATCAAACTTCTGCAATGCTAAACAGAGCCCATAAGTCACCCCTGCAGGACCCGTTCCAGCCGTTGCTTCTCCAGCGACTAGAGATGCAGGGGGACAAGTCCCAGGCCAAAAGCTGGGCTCCCAGGCAGCTTTGGGTGCAGCATCCCTGACCTGCATTTAAGAAAAGGTGGAAACTCATTTTTAAAATAGTCATTCTTTTTGGAAAATCATCTTCTCTTTATTTTATTATCTCTTTATTTATTATTGATTTTTTAAAATTTATTAAGGCTATATCTTGCTTTTCTCTTTTTAGAAAAATATCTTCTTTTCGGGCTATGTTCTTCAATTCTTCATATTGCTAATCTGGGCCAATAATGGGCTCCAGGGAATGTGCAGACCCCTACAACTGAAATCAGCTTTTCAAAGGGAATCACAGTCCCACAAAAGAAAAAAACAAGTCCAGCCCTTGGCCCCAGCTTCCTTGAGCTGAGAGTGAAGTCTGAGAAGCCTGTGTTGGAGCGATGAGCTAGATGGCAGGTGCGTGTTTGTACAGAGAGAGCTTTCCTTCTGAGATCATCAGCAACAATTTCAATTAAAAACTGTCCTCTTATAAAAATGGGCTTGCACTCCTGCAGGGTCAAAAGAGGCAATACTTGTTCAAAACCCTTGAAATTAATTAGATTGGGAAGAGGAATATAAGTAAATTAATTAGTTGTGAATTTCCTGTGCACGAAACCCAAAGTTAAAACCGTCTGCGACTCTTCTAGACACGGCCCATAATTGGAAGCGATTTAGCTACCGTGACTCTGAACAATCACACCACCGACCCTCCTGACACTCAGCAGCCACCACATGTCCCATTAGGACATCTTTGAAATCACAGGATCCTGTGATCTGAGTTCTGCCTCCCCAGGAGTTTGCAACAGCCTCCTGTCTGATTTCCAAGGGTCTCATCCTACAATCCACTAGTACATCACTACCAGGAACTCCTTCTAAAATGATGTGTGTCTCTAACAATCAGAAAACTTCCTTGCCCCCACCCTCAACAGTCTACAGAATGAAAGGCAAATTCTTCGTCCATCTCTCCCTGAACCCTCACATTTCTAAGCTCAAAGTTCTTATCCACTGTTCCCCCAAGAACATCTTGTTAGTCAAACCGCCCTGGTCACTGCCACACAAACCCACTGTGTGCGTCACCATGCCTACCTCTTCAGCTGTCTCCTTTCCTGGAATGCCTGCCTTGGCTGCCCAAGGCCCCACCATCCCTCCTCTATGGGCTCTCTGGGGCCATACCAGTTTCCATGCCCCACCGTCCAACTTCTGGACCACACTCCACTCTGTTTCATTTCTTATCTTTCTGCTTCACACTCTAATTACAGTTGGCTTGTGATGTCTCTCTCTCTCTCTCTCTCTCTCTCTCTCTCGCCCAGTGTTATAGTTAGACATAGAATGTCCCTGAAGAGCTCATGTATTAATGTTCAGAGTTGATGTAATTGAATCATGGGGGGTTATAATCTCATCAGTAGATAATTCCATTGTAATGGATTTACTGGGTGGTAACCTGGGCTGATGGGGTGTGGCTGGAGAAGGTGGGTCCCTGGGTTGTGGCCTTTGGAACTGTGTTTTTGTCTTTGAATCCCCTTTCTTGCTTGCTCTCTCTTGCATCCAGCCTCCATGATATGAGGGAAGAGCTCTTGCTCTCTTCCTCTCTCCGCTTCCTGCCGCCATGCCCTGAGATCCGTAAGCCTTGGCCTCACATGAACTGAATCCAGAACCTCCAAGAAACTGTAAGCAAATAAATCTTCCTTCCTCTAAGTTGTGTGGCCAGTTGTTTTGGATTATAGCAGTGAGACGGTTGACCAGGACACCCAGGTGTAGTTTTTTGGGGACAGGGCTTGTGTGTCTCCATTCTGAAATCCCCAGCATGTTGGCTCTGGTGTTCTGAGCACAGTAAAGTGCTCTGTCTATTCAGAAAGGAGCGCAGGCTCTGAGTTCAGTCTGACAGTGCCGTTCTCCACTTGTTGATGTGTTGTTGTCACTACAGATTCCTTATCCTTTATCCAAAACCGTGGAGTTAAAGGGATTGGGGATTCAGAACTTTTAAGATCTTAGAAAGAGAACAGATGTTGTAGGGTAGTACCCATAATCAAATACATTCATGTTTATTCAGTGAAACTTATGAATATTCCCACTAAGTGGGATACAGAGAGATTATAATCAGCCTCTTATCAGGTCAGGTCAGGTCTCTCCGCAGGCGACTTCAGCAGCTCAGGGTATGGACTCTGTCCCTGCCAGAGACTCTGCTCCATGTGCATGATGTCATTTAACCCCACAACAGAGCTGAGGGAGGTGTTTCCTACACATTATAGATGAGGAAAGCAAGGCTCAGAGAGGTCAAGTGAATTGCCCAAGGCCAAGCTTCTAGAAGACGAAGCACCAGTGTCCAACCCAAAGTCCGCAGGACCGTGTGCTTTGTGCTAAATGGCCGCATGGTTTCCATGTTGGGTGTGCTCCCTCCCACACTGTGGGCTACGCTGCTATCATGTGTTCTCTTCAATGCACACAGAATCAGCGGTCAGCAGTTAAAAGCTTAGGAAATTTCAACTAAAAGTTCAAATGGTTTCCCTAGATGTTAAACATATTTTTAGTTGCTCACTGTCCTTTGTGGACAACTGGATATTCCCACAATACAGTGTCTTCATCCCTTCAGGACAATGACCTGATGTGACTGAAAGGCAGCTTTAGATGGGGTAAGTGTCCCCCACTCCCACCCCCATCAGCCAGGCCTTCTGCTCCTGAACACCTGGGCTCAAGGAGGGACCCCCCCACAGAGTGGATGAGCCCCCAGGTTGGCGGTGTCTCCTGACCTGAGAGAGACAGGGGGATTGTGTGGGTCGTCTATTAACATGCCAAGACTTGCAGGAAATGTGGCTCAGTAAGATGAGAGTTGGAAAAATCAAGAGATTCTATGTGACACAACTCCACTCAGAAATAAGACACACAATCCCTTATGACACAGGCTAAAAAGAAAGGTGAGGTGGGGTGGTAATGGGAGCTCAGGTTCAGCCACCAGGCCCAGGGCTTAGAAGGGCAGAGCTGGCCCAGGGTCAGCTCCAAAGATGTGAAGTTCCCACGTGACGCAGGGCAACCAGCACTTGTGTCACTTCTTCAGTCCAGGCTCACGCCCTTGAAAGGAGGCTGAGAAGAGCTACCTCATGCTGCCCTGGGCCAGGGCTTGCAGATGTGCTGCGACCAGAAGATCCAGCTGAGCCAGCGTCGCCGAGGGACAAGGTGCCAGGCACCTGCTGGCTTGCTGACCGACCGTCTGCAGTGATATTGTGCCCTTGCAGAAAGGAAACCCCAGCTACACCAGGCCTGGGCTGACCTTCATTTGGGGGACAGAGGAGGCCAGGTGGAGGCAGCTGCAGGAAGTTCGGGATGGGGGGAAACAAGGGAGAACACGGGAAACTTCCACCTGCAAACACAATCCCAAAACACAGAAGAAAATGTACACAGGTAAAACCCCCAACAATTCACTTCAGAAGATGAATTCTAGTTCAGAAAGAGGCCATAAATGCTAAATAACGTAGAGAAAATTATAGCTAAGTAGACATTTTAACTATTTTTGAATAACCACCAAAAGAATAGGACTATAATCCCTACATTCCAACAAGCAGAGAGAAAGGGGGAAGGAAAATGAGAAATAGAAAAGAGTGGGGAGATCGAGGAAGAATATCCCAGACAATGAACAAATCTTCCTGGGTTTTCCCGGGTTCCAAGATGACCACCCAAAGCCCAAGCTTATCAGGTTAGTGACCTTTCTCAAGGCCAGTGAAAACACCTTCAGGTAAAACACAGCAATATCCAGAGGGATTTGGATGTGAAGAAAGACAAGGGCTCCCTCTCCCCATGCTGGGAAGCTGGTGTTTGCTGGTTATCCTCTAAACCCATGGGCGGGGAGCGGCTGCCTTTTGACCATCATTTCTGGGCACTGGATATCTTATTTATTTATAGACTTCTCAGGGAGACTTCAGAAATGAAGATAAGGGTCACCATAAAATCTGGACGAGTGCTTATGCCAAGGCTTATCAAGGGCATCATGGGCAAAAGGACTTCTTGGGCCACCAGCCCGACTTCCTGTCAGAGACCTTTGTAACTCCGCCATTGGATCTCAAGGAGACGCGCCCTTTCACCAATATCATAAACTGAGCAGAGGCAATGATTCTGTAAGTCTTCTGAAAATTTCCACATTTTCCAGATCAGCTGGGCTTCCCGGGCCTGGGAGAGAAAGCTCACTGGGCTCGGTGCCCCGGTGCCCTGGAAGATGAGGTGCACGCCAAGTCCACTCCCTGGGAGCCAGAAATGTAAAGCAGATAAGGTAAATTGTGTTGTTGTTTTGGTTTGGACCCGAGAGGCAGACATCCAATTTGAGATCAAATAAATGGATTCTCAGCCTGAGTAAGCTGATTAAACAGGATTCACTCTGGAGCCGTCGGCAAATTAGGAAGAAGGACCAGCAAAGCCCGCCTATGGTCTGTGGGCTAAAACAGGGCAAGCCTCGCAGGGAGGGGCTCAGCCATTCCAAACCGGGTGCTTTACATTTAGAGCAGTACAGCTACGGGCCTAGGGAGGGGGGAAGAGTCTCACACCATTCTGACTTAAATGAAGATAAACAAAACTTAAATTTACAATACCCAAGGTTCCAAAATAATAGCAGTTAGCATTTAAGTACTTACTAGGTGCTGGACACTGTTTTATGTACTTTATAATTACCTAATACTCTAACTAATACTCTAACTCACCATCTGCAAAAAAAAAAAAACCCACAGATACCACCAAAACTATGGGGTAAATGCTATTATTATTTCTACTTTACAGACAAGAACACTGAAGGCAGATGATAATGTGTGCTGTGCTGGTGCCAAGACTTGAATCTAGAATGCCTGACTTCAAAATCCACTTGCTTGAATATTAACCTATCTAGAAAGTAGCCTTACTTTATTTGTTTATTTACGTTTGTTGTACTGTGGATTAGGGATTACACCCAGGGGCATTCTACCTCCAAGCTACACCCCCCCACAGCCCTTTTTAAATTTTGTCGTGTTTCGTTTTGAAACAGGGTCTCAATAAGTTGCTGAGAGTCTCACTATGTTGCTGAGGCTGTCCTCAAACCTGTGATCCTCAGGATAGGAACACACATGCACACAGCACTTGGTGAGCTTCCCCCTGGCTCCCTCCCCATTCTCTCCCCTTCCCCCATACATGATATCGAGATTAGCATTGGTAATTTCATATATGTACATAACGTCAATGGAACTGTTTCCTCCATTAATTCTCCCTCTCCCTACCTCCCCCAGACCACCTCCCTGGCTCCACTGGGGTTTCTCCTCCATTATCTAAAGTCCCTCTTGTATCCTGATTACTGCCTAACTTCTGCATATGAGAGAAAACATATGACCCTTCACTTTCTGTGACTGCCTAATCTCACTTAACATAATGTTCTCCAGGTCCATCCATTTTCCTGCAAATAATGTGATTTTGTTCTTCATTATTGCTGAGTAGAATTCCATTGTGTGTATATCCCATAATTTTGTAATCCATTCACTTGTTGATGGATACCTAAATTGGTTCCATAATTTGGCTATTGTGAATTGTGCTGTTGATGCCATTCTAATTGGGGTTAGATAAATCTGGCCAGATTCTTAAATATGTGGCCCTAATCCTCAGAGGCTTCTGTATTAGTCATCTTTTCATGGCTGTGACCAAAAATCTAAGGAAAACAACTTAGAGGAGGAAAGATTTTAGTTCATGGCTTCAGAGATTTCAGTCCATGGTCCACTGGCTACATTGCTCCGGGACTAAGATGAGGCAGAACATGATGGCAGCAGGGTGTGGTAGAGGAGAGCTGCTCCGCTCATGGCAGCCAGGAAGCTGAGAGAGAGAGAGAGAGAGAGAGAGAGAGAGAGAGAGAGACAACAGACCAGATATACCTCTCCAGGGCATGCCTCTCCAGGGCATGCATCCTCCAACTAGGCCCCACCCCCAAGTTCCCACCTCCCAATTCCATCCAATTATTCACTTATCAATGAATTAATCCATTGATGAGGTCAGAGTCTCCTCATGACCAGTTACTTCCCAAGAGCCCCACCTCTGAACCTTGCTGCACTGGGAACCAAGCCTTCAACACAGGAGTCTTTGGGGGACCCTCCAGAGTCAAACCATGTCTGGATTGTACACAGACCTTCTGGAGCACATAAACTGTGAGCTTCTTCTTCATCTTCTATATCCTAAATGCCTAGTACATGTGGTACACAGTAGGCACTCAATAATTACTGCTCATCCAATAATGGCTATCTTTTCTCTTAGCAACTACTATTGAACAGATATTTTATTTATTTATTTATTTATTTATTTATTTGCTTCTTTGTTTGTTTATTTTGTAGTATCAAGGGCATTCTACCTCCAAGCTACATCCCCAGTCCTTTTTCTTTTTTGTCTTGAAACAGGGTCTCACTAGGTTGCTGAGAATCTTGCTATGCTGCTAAGGCTGTCCTCAAACCTGTGATCCTCTTGTCTCAGCCTCCTAAGTTCTGGGATCACAGGTGTGTGCCACCATGCCCAGCTGAACGGATATTTTAAAATAAGGTTTTTCAAATCCTCACAATGATTTTGCAAGGGCAGTATTTTTGCAACTCTCATCTGAATAAAACTGGGCTGTCTGCAGGCCAGTCTCAGCATAGTGCCATCCAAAACAAACAAAACTCCAAGCCCAGCAATACTGAGAACATATGTAGGGCTTTAGTGAAGTCTTAAAAGATATGGCAGAAGGACATTACCTAACAAAAATACAGCAGAAACTCCTTTGACCTAGCTCTCTCCCTAAAGGCTTCCCACAGCACCACAAAGACCTTCAGCCTCCACGCTTCCCACACCACCAAACAAAACTCCTGCCAATTCCCCAGCCTGGTTCACCCTGTTTGGCTCCTCCTTCCCTTGGGGAGTTGCCTCACATCACCTTAAATTAGCTAAGAAGTTGGACTTCTCCGAGCTCTACAGTCCCCCCCCCCCCGCCGTGCCCTCTGATTTGCCCATGTGCACTCTGCAAGTATTGATTGCACCAGCATTTGGACGCAGTCCTGAGGTCCCCAGCCAACGCTTCTCTGTAATACCCCATGATGGACACGCAGGGCTCTGCTTGTGCAAAGTTGCACTCTTCACCTACAGACAGCCATTAACCACAGGCAGCCTCCAGACCCCCCAAGGAACTCCTCAAAGGCACAGATGTCTGGTCTCCACTGAAGGCTCCTGAATCAGAGTATCCAGGGGTGAGACCCAAGACTCCCCATTTTTAACAAGCTTCCCAGATGACTCTGAGGCATAGTCAGGCTTTGAAGCTCCGCTTTATACCATAAAGGCTTTACAATTGAGCTGCAGAGTAGGTCACCCCATAGGAACAGAACCATTCTACTCGGTTTAAGGTCTGAGCTCCCCTACAATCTGGTGTTCCAGGCACATGGCAGTTCTGGACTTCTGAACCTTGGGGGGTTCAGATAAGGCATGTCCATGGTGGTGTGCAGCTGAGAATGCCCTCCCCAGGAAACAGCATTTGGAGCCCCCAGCAGGTCTGGGTGCCCCAGAGTGATTCTATGCTGGGGCTGCAGGAACAATTCCTCTTAGACTCTGGCTCCCCTCCTCTCTCAGCAGACAGAGACAGAAGGGAAAGGCCAGTTGGCAAAAGAGACAGTAGAGAGCTCTGGTAGCTACCAGGGAAGAAGGCAGAAAAGTTCCACCCCAAGAAACCTCCAGGAAGTGAGTCCCCAGTGAGGAAGGGCTGCAAAAAGCAGGATTCCCAAGGGAGAGCCCCTGCAGTGGCTTCTGTCACTGTGCCAGGGCTCTGGCTGCAAGGAAGAAGGTGAGCACGGGCTGAAGGGACACCTGAAGCAAGAGAAGGAGGGCTCAGGCCTCAGATCCCTCAAGCAGCGGAAGCCAGGGCTCCTGTCCAGGATGGGGAGGATGGGCCGGCCGGCCCTGTCTTGAGGGTGAGCCTTTACCACACAGACTCACAAGGGGTTGCCGTCTGCAAAGCTCAGTTCTCTCTGGAAAAGACTTCAGAAACAAGAGACTCCATCCTGGATCTGTCTGAGGATTTCTGCAACTGGAGAAGAAAACCTGGCCTCCTGATAAGGTGATCTTACCACGCAGAACTCTAGAGACACTTTTAGAGTGAGGGCTAGTGCTTTCTGAGACTCAGTTGCATTGCATGATTAGAGGCAATCCCTGTCAACAAGCATTTGTCACATACCTATGGTGCCCTGGCCCGCGAAGCACATGCAAGTGTGCCCATCCTTCATCAGTGCCGAGCAGCAGAAATCAGAACGCCTGATCCAATGCACACAGTGTCCTTACCAGTTTGCTGGAACAGAACATTTGAATGCAGAACTTCCACGGAGAAAACAAACAAACAAAAAACAGACATTTGCTCGCTCAAAATAAGGCTGGAAGCCGGGCGTGGTGGCACACGCTTGTAATTCCCGTACTTTGGGAGGCGGAGACCGGAGGATCCGGGTTCGCGGCCAGCCTCATCTCTCTCTCTCTCTCTCTCTCTCTCTCTCTCTCTCTCTCTCCTTAGTGAGGCCCTCCGCAACTTCGTGAGACCCAGTTTCAAAATAAAGTATAAAAAAATAGGGCCGGGGGTGTAGCGTGGAGGTAGAACGCCCCTGCGTTCAATCCTCGGTACCACACACACAAAAAAAAATAAGGCTGGGAAGGTCGGTGGTATCAATAATCAAGAGAGTTGATCGGGCCTGCATGTGTGTGGTTAGATCCAATGTGATCAAACATGAGCTCTGATCCAATGCCAACCCTGGGTTCTGTAGAGCCACAGGATCTGTGCAAGGGAGAGAGCTTACTCTGCCCTGCAGGGTGTCCCCGCTCACTGATGAATTGGTGCCCAGTGATGCACTCCGCAGCGACTCCCATAGAGGTCGTGCTCCGAGCTAAATTGGCCTGTTTTTGAATGTTTTTTGAATGTTCTCATCTAAATGGAATGCTGGCATGGCGAAAACACTGCGTAATCGGGAGTAAATGGGAGCTATGTCTGGTTGGAGGTAAAAGGTCCGCTGGGGCACATCCGAGGCTGGGGTTGGAACTGGCCTCGTTTAACAAACTCCTTAATGACCTGGAAGAAGGCGGAAGCAGCCGCTGCTAATGACATTTGCAAAGATCTGTTGGCAGTGCCCCGGACTTGACCAGAATGGCAGAAACATCGCTGGGATGGAGAGAGATTTTCCACTAGGTAGCTAATTGGATTAAACCAACGACTTCCTGGGATCAGAACACTTGCTCAGCTCCAATGATTTTCTCTTCTCCAGACGAGAAAGCAAATTCTGTGATGCAGTTCATAAAACTGTATGTCAGAGACCAGCAGAAGAAGAGTGCCTTCCCAGAGCGCACGCCTGCTTCGCTGCTTTGTCTAGAGGTAGAAAACAATGGACTCAACACATTAAGAGGCTATAAGAAGGGGAAGTGAGAGAGAAAGAGGAGACAGTGTTTCCTCCATGGAGGAAGTTCTGGGCAAGATGACCACAAAATCTAATATGTGAAATTATCAACGCCAATCTCAATATCATGTTTGGGGAAGGGGAAGAGGTGGGGGGAGGCTCACCAAGTGCCGTGTGCATGTATGTCCCTACCGCTCTGAACTACATTATGATGTGAGACTATGACGCACCCATAAAATGTGTTTAAAATAATGATGATAATAATAATAATAAACCTAAATGTACAAAAGCTCTGCAGCTTGGCACAGATTTTTGTCACCCCTCCATTGCTTAACGCTTGTCAACGGTTCCCCAGGGCACCTGAGAGACGCCTCGAACCCTCCAGGAGGCCCTAGTGACCTAGCCGCCTGCCCACCCAGCCCCCTCCAGCATGGCTGCCTTCCCTCACATGCAGGGTCATCCTGCCTCACCGGCCAGCCACACCCCCCTATGGAGCAGCACCGCAGTTCTCCACGGCAGATCTGCGCCTTCCCTGCTCGGAGTCACCATTCCAGCCCCAGCCAGTGTGCTGGCGAGGGATGGACAGAGAACCCGGGCCGTGCCGATCTGATTCTATCCCAGGACTTACAGAGCTGCGATCACTGAGCCTCCTGAGGGGGCTGGTGCCCCGGTCCTGACTCAGCCTGCAGGTTGTGCAGAGGACGATGCTGCCGCACCCTGAGCAGGATGGTCTCTGGTTCTGTAGAACCATCTCCCTTGTTGCAAGCACTGAACATCTCTGTTCCACGGGCTAAATGGCAGTAGTGACTCTGAATCACCGTGACAATAATAACAAAATGCTCCCCCACACACTCCCACACCTGAATGCCACCAGGGCCGAGAACTGCAAGGCGCCATAGAGGTCTGGACTGTAAGCGAAATGTGAGAGGCAGGCGCTGCCCGGGCATCCCCGCCTACCGTTCAGGTGTTCCGCGTCCCTGTCGCTTCCCAGAGGAGCCTTCTCGTACCCCCACCTAAACTGTGTCCCTGACATGACAACCTGTGCTTATTGTGTATAATAGCGCACCAATTTGCAAATACATTTTCAGTTGTGTGGCTGCCGTCCCAGCTCCGAGGGGGCTGAAACAGGAGGATCGCTGGAGTCCATGAGTTCAGTGCTGGCCTGGCCAGCAGAGTGAGACCTTGCTTCCAAAAAGAAAGAACACCAATCATTGGAATTTTAAAAGCCATGAGCACTCGAGGAGACTCAAGTGCAGCAACTAGAACAGAACAGTCTTCTGAGGTTTATTTAGAAAATCAGACTGGGGTGCAGCTCTGCAATAGAGCAAGCACTGTGCATCCATGAGGGCCTGGGTTTGGTCCCAACTATGGAGGAG